>JAULBM010021236.1:0-21237 GCA_032357055.1 Geukensia granosissima | reverse complement strand
TGTTGGCCATGGTCTTGTCTGTCCTCGACTTAACGATTTCTGTCTGCCCCTTTGGTATCTTCGAATTCCTTTTCCCAACTACAATCATATTTTCTTTGCTGAAATCAATATTGTAACTAAAAAGAAAATACAAAAATCACGTAGAATCTAATTACAATGTATATAATAGGTCTGGGAAAAAATAGCATTGACCCTTGATGATATATTTTGATTAACACACTGTTGGAGTCACTGATACGTGGGAATCAAGAACAGAAAACCATGAAGGATTTACTGAAAGTATGTTTAAGAAAACTAAAGGAAGATGACAATATATAAAGCGACACGACATACATCAAACATAAACTGTGTGTTCAAATTATTATTTAAGTTAAACCCTAACAAGCAGTTGGGCAAGACAGCATCCGACCAAAACTCTTAATAGAACTAGCACAGGCAATAGTCCCGATCTTAACAGTCATATTCAAAGGATCCCTACTAAACAAGGAACTTCTATATTATTCATCCGATTAAAACACGTATGGCCTTGTGCATGTATAAAATTATTTTCTGCCAGCGACCGTTCGGCCAATTCGTGCTTGGATTTTGTTTACTGATTAAATAAAATTTAGTACAATCGTGACATTCTTTAAATAAAAAAATAAGCGAACCCTCGTTCCTACTACGATGGTAAAATACTTGGACAGGTTTTTCATTCTTGATTTCGTATGAACTGCAGCTTCTTGTCAACATCTTTAAAAAAACATAATTGTCAGTGCGTCGATACACAGATGCAGGACGCGTTATAAAAATATACTAAATATACGACAGTGTATGTAGTATATTTAGCATATTTTTATTATGCGTCCTGCACCTGTGCGTCGATATTGAAACAACTGATCATTGCAAAGTTAAGAAAAATTGAAAATAAAAACGGTTCGCCTTGTTTAACACCAATCTCACAGTTAAAGAATCCTAATATTCATGTTTTATAATGTCTTAACATTTCTATACACATACATGTATGATAATGTGCATACCGATTCATTGACTTAAATATGAATAGTCAAATCTTTGGACTTAGCAATCACATACCAGTCTTTTTTTAAGATTTGTGAATCCCCCACAATGTCATGGTCCTTGCGTCCATTCGTGTATGTGGAACCTGTTTCAATGAATCTTTGAGAGAGGGTGTATCACTCACTGTACACAAAGCCCCTGTGGTTTGCCACACCCTACCACATAAAGTGCTTTATCAATGTTTATATCGCCATTACATTTTCGAATCGGTAGCTAGTTTAGAAGGTTTATCAAACAAATTAATACCAAGTTTTTGGCCCTTGACTGTTAAAAGAAACATTTCCTGTTAATTACGTTTGCATGGGTCTAACAAAAATAACATTAATTTCCCAGATATTTTTTTAGCAATATCAACTTTGATAGCCTTAAAAAACGAGAAAATGAAAGTTTTGTCATATTTTTATTATCCATACAGCATATAAAAGTTGATTTTTTCTTGTGTTTTCTCAATTTTGAACAAGATTTCTGACGTAGTGTAATCGGTTGAAACACTTGAGATCGATACTGAATACAAACAACAAATACAATTAAAACTTATACATGATCCAACAAAAGTGTCGACCTCGAAAGAGTACTGGTAGTTGCTGTCAGCTAGTTCAAAACCAAAAAGCAACCGATCAGGTAACCAAGTTTTCCTTTACTATAGTGTCAATAAAAACACGTCTATTTGGATTTACTGTTTAAATATGGTATCATTATAAACACGTCCAATTGGATTTAGTGTTTAAATATCATTAGAAGTCAAAGAAAACATGTGGTTGTGTGAATTCCAATATAATAGATATATAGACAGGAAGTAGAAAATGTTATAACAATTATAAACTGTTTAGTTCTGTATTAAGCCATTAGGCCACACCAAATTAATTAATTAATAGTTCATCGGATTCGCCGCTTCTAATATTATGGGTAAAAAAATTTTATTTCGTTTTTTAGAAATTTCCACTAGTATTCATAGCAATAATAATAAAAATTTGCTTGATCGCCCGTAAAAATACAAAAATGAAGGGGGGAATTTAAACGTTTTCGCATAAACTTTTCAGGTTGTGCTCCAATATTTGCCATTTCAAGAAAAATAAATAAAACAAAAATTTCGCTCGCAAACACATAATGCAAAGAACTAGAAATAAATTTGGATTGGTCTTAATTAATAAGAAATTCAATCTTAGGACCAATAAAAAAATATTTTAAGATTTAATTATCATACTGTGGAGATATCCTTTACAGATAAGCATATAATGATGAATTTTAAGACCAAATGAATTCAGTTTAAATTTCCAAGCTCTGTTGACCCCGTTTCCGTTAAACGTAGGATGTGATATCCCGTGTTTTATCAGATGATCGCAAGTCATCCGAATTTCGATACAAAATCGTTATATTTATGAATAGGAATTTTAGCTTTCACTTATAAATTGTCATATTGAAGTATGAGTTTTCTGAGAACAGAAAGAATTTAAAAAAAGTTGTTGGTCGCTTGGTCTTTAAGTTAAAACCAAGCGATCATCAGCATTATTCTAAAATAACTGCACTTATGAATTTTTACAGCACCATCCCCAAAATAATTATAATAATAATAAAACAAATAAACAAAAATTAGGGGTGGGGGAAGACGTCAACGACCGAAGCGTAGCGCCTGTGAACACATATAGACATATAGAATCTTACATTGTAAGCCGTTGATTATCATATTTCTACAGTCGAGATAGTTAAACCTTAAGATTTCGAGGTTTACCGAGAAATTTAAAGGTTTAACTATCGAGACTGTAGACATACGATAATCAACGGCTTATAATGTAAGAGTTTGTTTCTCAAATTTTTCCAAGCATCAAAATATCGTTAAAAACTATCATAGGCGGGATCCGTGCACCATCTTTGATCATAACCTTGTTACAAGGGACGTAACTCGTGTACAAAACAAACAACCATGCCACTTATATTTTTTGTGGCATTTTCATATGTATTAGCCAAAAAATAAAGTAATTCCTACCTAACTGATAGAGTCTTTGGAAAGCCCAGTCCTTCAGGGTAAGAAATAAGATCGTGACAAGCCTTTGAATTCGTGAAGCGAAGTACGCGGGGTCTGAAAATCAGCCAATCAGCTGCTTAGAACAACTTACTCACACGTTGATTATCGATTTTTTTCTCACACTGGTTGGGAAGTGTGAAAAGTTCTTAAAAAAATAGAGAAATTAATTTTCCCAATGGTGTATGTTGTAATATTTTGTACATTTGGTGTTGTTATAATTATTTACACTAAACCTCTATATATATACAAGCATATATATTTTTAAATACATTTTTCTGCCGATTAATTGAATCTTAAGTGTCCAATCTTAACTGATCTTAGTAGATAATATATAAATTTCCAAATTATGACAAATATGACAAAGACTTTTTTGACAACTATTGAAGAAAATGTAAACAACGTGTTTTATATTGGAATCCGGACAATCCTATTTCCGATGTCGGTGCGTTATTAGGTTTTGTGTCTTATCTGTTTTTATCACTGCCCACACACACACACACAGATATGGCATTTAATTCAGGTAAGTCCGGTATATATATACACTACCTTATTAAATTTTTAGTTTTTTGACAAAGGCAGTAAATGACAATAAGTATGCGAAACCCAAAAGCAAATTAAGGAATTGACAAGTTGAGGACTGTAATTTTTTCTATTCAGATTTTTTCGAACAATAGAAAACAGATTTCGTTTATTTACTTACACTTTAAATCATGAAGATTATCTTTTTGAGATATATATGTCTTTGTTGGTATACGAGGTGAAAATTGCAAGTCAGAATAATTTTCTTCTATGCAAGTCAGAATAATTTTCTTCTATGCAAGTCAGAATAATTTTCTTCTATTCACTTACAAATTGAATGGTTTTTTTCTAAGACAAAAATATATAAATCTTTCTAAAACGATTTTTTTATTAGAATTTCAAATCAAAGAATCGTTTTAGAAAAATTAAAAGCGTCCCCAACATATTAGGTCAAACTGTTAAGTGATTTTGGTGGTCACGGAAGTAGCTAGATCCTGATTTTCAGCAAATTTTTATTTCTGCCTTTTTTCGATGCGTTTGTGAACCGTATATTTTTCAATATCACACACTATTGAAATCCTGGGACATTGCTTTCCTGTCTTTTTCCAACATTTTGGGCCAGCGTATCTTCATCAAAATTTGCATCCTGCCTTTTTTCAAATTGACGCCTTGCCCCCCTATACATAATACGAAATAGTTGTGTCATACATCATGACATAACAGGGGCCTGGGTGCCCGAGTGGTCTAGGTAGTTGATGTAAACTTTCTGTACAGATGAGCACGCGCCTGACCTTGTACCATACAAAAAGGGTACGTAAACTCGCATCGCACGTGATAAAGTTTGCCAGTTTTCTGCCCAAAGTCGGTGGATCACTCCGGGTGCTCCCGCGTCTTCCTCCACCAGTAAAACTAACCGCCGCGACAATGACTGAAAAATTGTTGAAAGTGGCGTTAAACCCTAAACAAACAAACAAACATACGTAACGATTTTTGCTGTCAGGTATTGTTACATTACACTTTCCATCTTCACAATAAAATTGATTTAAACCTTACTAACTGTGTCTCAAATCTTGTAATAAATAAAGATCCATAAAGATGAAGTATTAATCTCAGCCTACAGCTTGATATTTAATTCTTAGATCCATTCATCGACCGGTACATATTTAAAATAATTATTAATATAAGATTTTTTTTAATTTCATATTCATAAATCCCACATCAGTCTGAAACATTAACATCAAGCCTAGACTAACGTGGTTCACATGATTCAGGATGTAATTTCACGGCGGTGATTTAGTTTGGATACTTGTACCACCCCACCCCAGCCCCTTCGTAGAGGGAGTTTCGGTGTAAGAGTATGAATCTCCCGAAAGAACGGGTTGTCTAAAAGGGGCTTGTACACTTACATGTAATGGGTCACGTAAAAGTTCACAACTCGACGCGAGGGAGACGCTATAGAGGCCCTGTTTTATGAGAATGCCACTGTTGGACCAATTTAAAGGTCCCTTATAACACCCGTGCTATTTTTTTTTCCCGATTATTTCCATCGAAAGTTGAACTAAACCACGATTGTTTCCAGTGAAAGTTGAACCAAACCACGATTGTTTCCAGTGGATGTTGAACTAAACCTTTTTTAAGGTCCCCTATTCATTATACCTCTTGATTTACACTCGCTGATCCATTTTCTCTAAAAGAGGCACGGAAACAAGTTAACAAAAAAAAAAATCAATATCTGAATATGTAGACTGTAAGCAAGGGACCGGTTAGGAGACCCTTTTGACTACCACTAGAAAAAAATGCGAGTTAGATAGGGACGGAAAATTTTACTTTGTAACTTGCCTCCTACTGACCAGTCAGCATGAGCTGTTACAAGGGTTCTTAAGGACGTGGCATTTGCTAAACACGTGGCTTCTTTAACGTCTCTCCATGGATGGATTGGGTAGTCATACATCCCCCACATTCAGGGCCGCCCCTTTCAGTACCTCCAGGACGGAGATACCTAGTGCTTATTCTTTCCCCGGCACTACCTTTGCGAAGGGCAGTTTGAATATTTCTACATCTACACCCCGTTCGAACTAACGGACGCCCCTTTTGTAGGGCCTATTTCTATACCCCGGCCGCCCTCGGGGAGTTCAGTCATGAAAGTGCACAAACTGCAGGTAAGTTTTGTAATCGGTATTTTACACATCGGTTGGAAGGTATGACAAATAACAATAGGTTAAATAAAGATTACAAGATTGGAAGCCATTGATGCTTTGAAATCATATTTTCCTACTCGAGATGCTTAAACATTCAATTTCGAGTCTTGGCGAAATACTATGAAGATTTAACTATCGGGATTGTTAAAAAATTTCACGAGAATTGGTAAGCAGGTCGAATGGCGTAAAAACTCGAAATAGAGAAACCTATAAAATTTACATGTCACTCTTATTTCAATTTTTTTTTTCAATCTGTCATGAACAAATTAAGGTTGTGTGTATGACAACAGTTCTTTTAACCAGACCCCCATATTATCCGAATGCCGGTGTTGTAGCAAAACATTTGGTAAGTTTGTACATGGCCCAAATTAAACGTAGTTGGTCAAACAAACCCATTGATTTCAGTTAATCTCACCTTTGCCACACCGATATTGATTAATACATTTCGATAGTTTCGTCAACATTTTATGCTCCATTTAATGTTTATTTTATCCGATATAGGCCATTACAGGAAATTGATTCAATGTTTAAATCACTTGAATTTTGTTATTTTTTTAGATTGAATACTGAATAGCGATTAAAAGTGCCGAATATCAACCGTAAAATATTTTCCTGAAATGTTTGTACACGTAAGTTTTGTTTTATGTTTAAGAGTACTTTTAGTTTAAGGTTGACCAGAAATGCTGAATTGCAATGAATAGCATATAATGATACAAAAGTTAAGATATGACGTAAAGGTTATTGAGACTGCACCAAAATTTTCAAGCAGATATCAGAAGTTAAAATCTGTACACATTTAAACAATTAAAGGACATGGCAACCGACCGTTAAAGTGTTTCATATACAGAAAATGTGTATCCGTTTTTCTAATAATAATCCACTGCCGGAGATATTTTTATATATTAGAAATTGTGAATGGAAATATGAGTTTTCATAAAGAGAAAACGTACGAATCTACTATATATCAATAAATGAGATATCCAGATTTTTTAATTCGTGATGACTTATTAAAATTCCCCATCTTTATTCATCATAGATAAACTTGTATTTTAAAACCATTGGGTCGATACCTCTGGTGGTGGACCATAGGTCCCCGCAGACATTCACTAGCCCAGTTGTCAGGCTTGTATGACGTGAAAATTATCAAATAATATTTATTGAAATTTGCTGCATTTGTTTAAATTCTGCAGCTTTCAAAATACTTAAAGGCTTCGAAATGTATTGTACTTAATAGTTGTCTTTTCCATCTGATTTGTCTTCCTATTTCAATTGGTTTGGATTTGAGTAGTTCTTTTACACGCCACTTGCAACAATATTTCAGTCATATCGCGGCGGTCAGTACTACTGGTGGAGGAAGCCGGAGTACCCGGTGCGAACCACCGACCTTGGGCAGGTAACTGACAAACCTTACCACGTGCGATGCGAGCTGAACGCAACCCGTTTTTGTATGGTACAAACCCAGGCGCGAACTCATGCCGTATTGATGATAGGTTACAGTGATCTGAACAGGTTAGTTTAAATCAACTATACCTAGACCACTCGGCCACCCAGGCCCCTCGAATAAGAAAGACATTATTGATATGACTTGGCAAGACTTTCCTACACAATAGATTGAGAACAATAATAAACGAAAAACCAACTTTAAGTAACAACACACACAACCACAAAACAACATACACAACCCACTAAACCTATCGTTTTGTGTAAGCAGCCGAGTCCTTGTAAAAAAAATTGTAAATAAATCAAATTTTCTCCTATTATTTGTGATTTTATACGAGGTTGGGGTGGTTCAATAGATTTCTGTGTGAACGAACTATGACATTTTTACCGTCGTTTGAGTCTGGTCACAATCTGCCAAGCTTCGATCTTGACAGCAGTGGTCAATTTTTATTGATCGCAGACCTGGAGGCTTCAAAGAAATGCACAAGCATATTTCGAGGAAAGCAACCAGAATATTTCTAAAAGCGAAATGCACCTGCACGCCTCAAGAGCCTCGTAGAAAACAATAAATGGCATATTTGATAATCTGATATTGTGGCAAATTCAAATGATAAAGAAAAAGGATTTAAAATTACCTGAAGCGGCAGAGTAAAAACGTTAAGATAGACATGGCGAAACGATCACAGGGGCGGATCTAGATGGAAAGGTGGTCCCCCTTTTTGAAAGTGTTAAAATGATTTTTAGTTCGTGTTTTGCATGCAGGCAAGTGTGTATTTGCAGTTACCCCTTGCCAAAAGTCAGATTCATTTATGTGCATAAAGTCAAAGAGATGTCAGTTTTCGTTTCAATATGTATAAATTATTTTTTGCAGTTGCTTTACATACTAGAATGTAAATATACTGTAATAGATTCGTTACCTCCGCACCTATCCCATTGCTGTTAGACCAGACGGTATTCACAATCCCAGTTGTCAAGACTTGTCCCACAGGAAATTTATAACATTGTGTTTTACAGAAATTTGCTGTATCTGTTCAAAATCTAAGCGCCTGGAATTACGCAGAGACCTCTAAACGTATTGCAAAAAGTGGATGTCATTTCCACGGCATTGTGGCTTTCTAATTTAGATTTGTTTGGAGTTGAGTATTACTACATGTGTATGTTTGGATTTCGTTTTACCCATGTTTTCTATCATATTACCCATGTTTTCTATGGTATTACCCATGTTTTCTATCGTATTACCCATGTTTTTTATAGTTTTATCGTATTACCCATGTTTTCTATCGTATTACCCATGTTTTCTATCATATTACCCATGTTTTCTATGGTATCACCCATGTTTTCTATCATATTACCCATGTTTTCTATCATATTACCCATGTTTTCTATGGTATTACCCATGTTTTCTATCGTATTACCCATGTTTTCTGTGGTATTACCCATGTTTTCTATGGTATTACCCATGTTTTCTATCGTGTTACTTATGTTTTCTATGTTTTGGTTTTAATGCTGCTGACAAAAGGTTACTTCTTTTAATGTGCATACAACATGGCAAATTCCCAAACATTTATTAAAAACATATCTGAAGAGGGCTTGAAGGTGTTGAAAGTTATTAACCTCATACACAGCAAATTAATGCTCTCAATCAGACAGTAACATTAGTAAACATGTATTTTTAACATAAATAAAATTTTATTTTGCAGTTGCCATGGATACAGTGAAGTCAATTATACAGATTATAGTATTGGGATTTTTATTCTTCGCCTTTTTGTGGATTTGTGTGAATGCTGACAAGTTCCTGTTGGTCCTGACCAGTCTTGTATAACACAGTTGTTTTGTTTGATCATATAAACAATGCAAAGCCTTTTATGCAAACCATGCATAGCCTTTTACACAAACCATGCATAGCTATATGAAACTGTGATAATTTTTTTTTACAAAATGCATATGGATACTTCGTGTTTTAACCATTCCGTCCAGTTTACATTTGTGTTCTCAAGATTTACGAACGCTTAATATACATGCGAAACCATAAACCTACGCGAATTGAGATAAGAACTACATAAACGATACAAGGCATGCCTGTAGCCAGAAATTTTCAAGGGGGGAGGGGGAGGGGGGGTTCGAGCACCTTTTGAAGCGACCTTCACGTTCGGGTTTTGGGGTATTCGGTGCGAAATCCTGCAATCTAGAAATTTCCTGGCACTTATTCAATTTCAGAGAGTCCCGTTTTTAGAGTTTAATTGTCAAACTTATAACTTCTATCTGAAAGTGGAGTTTAATAGTGCGCATTGGTTTTCAAGGGGGTTTGTCCGTAACCCTCGACCCCCCTGGCTACGGGTATGCAAGAGACCTGCGATGTGATTGGTTTTATGCTTTATACGGTTTGGTTTTAAAATGCATGAATGAGCATTCGCTATATACATATTCTTATATTTTTATTTATCAATAAACAGTGTTAAACTGGTTTTTTTTTGTCTTTAGACATATGGTCATTCGATGTCATTCGTGCAACCCTGCCTGCGTGTTACGAGGTGCGTGTTATATTTAGTCCCACCTTTACTGTAATCTTTAATCTTTCCTGTGGCGTCAGTCGACTGCTACAGCTTGCAAGGCCTGTAAGTTTATCCCCCCTGCGAGCGGCCGGGGTATAGAAATAGGTCGTTCGGTTTCTCCGCCTGCAGGTAGAACCCCTGCAAAAGGGTCTGTTAGTTCGAGCGGAATGTATAAAAACTCGAACTCCCCTTCTCGAAGGTTGTGCTAGGGAAAGAACAGGCACCAGGTATCTCCATCCTGGAGGCATGAGTCCTCTAAAAGGGGCGTCTCTGATTGTGCGGGATGTATAAATTCACAATCCGTCAAGAGGGAGACGTTAAAGACGCCCCGTATTTAGGAAATGCCACGTCTTAACCACGTTTAAGACCCCGTGTAACAGCTCATTTTGAGTGGTCAGTAGGCGGCCAGTTACAAGGCTAGATTTTCCGCCCCTATCCAACCCGCAATTTTTCCAGTTGCAGTCTAAAAATCCCTCCCTCAACGGTACCTTGCTCACAGTTTACATATTGATTTATTGTTTAACTTGTTTTCGTCCTGAATATGCATGAAATATTCGCCACTGGACGTTTAACAACAATCAATCAATCAATGTAAGTTTATCGTTTTTACACGAATGCTTGGTTTTTTTGCAAATAAGTGTAACTCGATTTTGATTGACTAGGTCAGTCGGCCGCCTCTTGGATAGTGTATAATAATCCGCGCAAGGAGTTATGTTCGCCTTGGTTTGGAGAGGCTTGAATAATCAGGAAACAAATATTTCAGGGAATTGTCAGTTGTAAATGAAAATTATGTATACATATAGGTATTTGGGGAGTGCGCAATATGCTATATTTTCCGCATTTTTTAAAATGAACATTAATGTTAATTTTAAGGGAAAATATTGCATTTACAGTGATGAAAAAATTAAGTTGAATTTCAGGATACGTTTTATCATGGCACTAACAAAAACTACATTTTGTCTAATGAAACAATGTCTGACTTATAATTCTGGATATGAGATAATAGCCGTCTAAATACTGAATATGTGCAGGCTGTTTTATGTACTTAAAGTTTTACCTATGGTTGCAAAAGGAAAGATGTTGCCTTTTTTTCAGGAAAATTTGCGCTATCATAAAAGAATTATAAATTCAAATATTTTTATTTATCACTGTAAATGTATATCCCATTATGGGTAAAATACTTTGCGCCATGGTAAGAAGAATCAGGAAATTCAAAATATAAATATTAATATCCCATTTTGGGTATAAAACCCATTTTCGGCGATAAAACATATAAATGAGCATCTTCTCCAACCTGTTTATGTTGCGAAAGCCTTTTCATGTTTTTGGAACATGCATGAAAAGGTATATATGTGACTTGTACATTGTATACAGAAACAAAAGTTCGTACATTTTGTACGTAAACGAAGTTCGTACATTTTTGTACGTTAACTGAATGTACTTTTGCAGGGGTGCCAAAAATCGTAATTTTGTCGCTTTCAGGGACCGAAAGAATGTTTGATACCGGTACCTGTATGCCATGTACCCAAAACATTGTATGTTATTAAGTTGGGGATGTAGGATTGTTTGTAAACATACAAAATGCTGTGCAAACACGTGCAAATTATGCACCGGAAATGTTATCTGACTTAAAAATCCACCCGATGACGGAAACAATATCCGGACGCCTTTATTTTCATTTTTCTCCTAAAGTAACCCTAACTACATAATCATAAGCGAGGATGACAGATGTGACTATGCATGGTACCTATAGGACACAGAGGTAAAATGATTCATTCATCCTGGAAGGAAGAGAAGCGACACACAAAATGAGGTCTTTTCATTTAAATGTATAGATATAGTGAAATAGTAATGACTAATCGGATCAGTCGTAACTACTCGGCTATTTCCGCTTTGCTTTCGAAATAACTTATTATTTGACCGAATAGTTGTAAGCGTAGTTTCATTCCGGGTGTAAAGTTTCCGGTTTAATTGTTTGTTTCTATCTAGCGGATGAAATACACTAGTGCACTTTACAGGCGCGGATTCAGGCGGGGGCGCACCCGGCGTGCGCACCCCCTAAAAACGAAAAAATATAATTTTTTAGTCTAAATTTTCGTGATTTCTATGAGCTTCCGGGGGCTTCGCACCCCCCCCCCTGGTCCCCTAAGAAGGCACTGACCTGGACCAGCGCCCCCCCCTAACGAAAAATCCTGGATCCGCGCCTGCTTTATTCCGTCAACATGAATACCCTAGTGTAGATAAGTACTGGAAATTATATTCTAGGGCATTATATCCAACCGGAAAGAATGTGTGTGGTGGAAAGAAGTCACTGTGATAAGTCGGATCAGGTAGTCGTGTTTAACATGCAAGGCCGTGTTTTTCTTTTTTAATTTTTTTTGCGTCTTGTCAAATTAGTGAAGGCCATCAACCAGCCAGGACAAAAACACACAAACAGCCTTTGTGATATATACCACACAGGCTTACCTACACTAATTCATAAAACGCGAAATCTGTTTTTGAAATAAATTTGTTTTGACAAACTGCACGTCAATAAAACATGCTCAATTAAAAATCAAGGATTATTTAATGTATATGAATAAAGCAATGTTCAATTTTGTAAATAATCTATTGATAAGAGAGGGAAATGCAAGTGACTATTTTTTAAAGAACTGTTGTGTCCCGCAGAACAGCTTAACGGTAAAGAATGCAGTGCACAATCCAGAACAGATTTTTGGCATGTATTTCGAATTCTTTCTTTTAAATATAAACACATGTTTAACTTTCTTTTAAAAGTTCTATTTCTCTGCAACTATTAAACCTAGGAAGACCAAATTTAGTTTTGTGCTATGAAATTTAATTACGACCCACCACATGACCTTAAGGGGCGGATCCAGGGATGCCCGCCCATCTCCTTTTGAAACGCAGAAATGCTAAAAAGGACAAGTTTGGGATCAATTTTGGTCTTTATCTCCTATAGAAATCGAGTAAGCTAATAAATTAAGAGGTCCACAAAAGGTGCCCCCCACCCCTTCTCCAAAAGTCTGGATCCGCCTCTGACCGTTGCCATTGACATAATGTGCATGGTTTAGTGACTAACACACACGGGGTTAAGTTTTCGCGCTTAGATCTGTTTTTCGGTATCAATATATCGTAGGACAACAGTATTGGATATGCATATACATTAAAAGGTGTACATGTCAGTCTTTCACGAGTCTTGTGTTCTTGGCCTTATTTTACGGTCCATTGAGTTCGAATTTTTAATATGTATTTCTCAGTAAGTTGGCTCAATCTTTTGGTTTCACGTTCCGCTATATAGATGATGAACTTTCACTGAATAACTCTAAATTTGGTTACTATGTTGACCGCATCCATCCCATTGAACTTGAAATCAAAGATACTGCAGAAACAGAAAGGTCTGCTTCTCAACTAGAATTACGCCTAAAAATTGACAGGAAGGGCGGGTTAAGAACAAAACTTTACGGCAAGAGAGATGACTTTGATTTTCCGATTGTTAACTTTCCGTTCATATCTAGCAACATTCCAGTCGCACCTGCATACGGAGTGTATATTTCTCAATTGATACGCTACTCCAGGGCTTGGGCTTGCTATCAGGATTCTATTGATAGAGGTGACAAGAAAGCTACTGACCCAGGGGTTTCTCAGGGAAAGATTGGAGTCATCACTCCGGAAGTTTTCATGACCTGGTTGACCGGTACGAAATATCCATTTCACAAATCACAATGGATATCTTCCGACTGTCATGAATACAAATACGTTCCTATACCGTTTGGGACTAACATCGATTGTGACAATACACTGGCTTTGACTACTGAGTAACACGATGGGTGCCACTAGTGGAGCAGGTTGCTTACCCTTCCGGGGCACCTGAACTCACCTTGGTTTTTGTAGGGTAATTGTTACTCCATCTTTAGTTTTCAGTGTAGTGTTGTGTGTTCTATGTTTGTCTTTCGTTTCATATCGTTGGTCATGGTCTTGTCTGTCTTCCGACTTAACGATTTCCGTCCGCCTCTTTGGTATCTTCGAATTCTTTTCAGTAGTTTAATTTTGGGTAAGCATTTACATTCTTAATTAATCGTGACAGTCTGGCATATGTATGTTGTTGACCTTATTTTGACGGATGAGTGACTGTAAGGTACAAGGCTCGTTTAAGCCACGCTTTTGGCCCAAGAATATGGCTTAAAATGAATATTGGATAATTTTTATTCTTTGTCGCTTGTATTGAAAATATTTATAAAAATACACAAAAACATTTTTTTTTTATTTTTGGTTCTGCAACGGTTAAAAAGGCACATTAAAATTGTTTTAATTGTGATAATACTAAGAAATTACATTGTTTGGTACAAAAGTTTATATTTTTTTAATGATTTTCATAAAGGCCTCTCATGAACATCAGACCCAATCTTTGCACCATTAAGATAAACCAAGTCCGTGACCAACGGGAAATTAAAATAACATAGTCATGCGTTAATATCTATTTCTAATAAAACACCTCCAAACGTCAATACCTAGACCCTGGGCATAAAAATCCGAGTTAAATTACACCAAAAAACTAAATTTCGTGTTCTCCTTTTCCGTCCAAAAGACTTACTTTTGCACCAAATACAGGTAGGTAAATCAAAGATTAAAAAGGTAAACAATAATATATAAAGAAAATGAGTTAGAAATGAATAACTAATAAAAGATAATTATAAGGAACATAAAAATACATAAACCATAAGTATATTTAAATGTGTCCAGGATAAGAACCAAAAAGAATTATTCATTTTTTAAATAAAGATCTAATTGTTATCCGAACCTGACCAGAGAGATCTGGATAAGTCCAGTAAGTAATATCAACCATTGTTTAATTGAAATTGATTTTAAAAGTAATTGTGATATAACCAGAACGATTACAGTGCTTAATGAACAGTGAATGTAGCTATAGTTTTACCTCGATTAAAATACCTTTTGTAAAACATTACCTCCACCAAGAATACCTGCCGGTCCTAAGCCAGGAAAAGACAGGAGGGTCTATATTTACATTTTTATAATTATAATTATACTTGCCAAAAAAGACATATTACTTTTTATTTTAGAATAACACGTGCCAAAATTATTATAAAAAATTTAAATGGTGAATAAAAAAATATACAATAGCTTCGTCTAATGTAACGCTGAAACAATATTAAATATTTACCTGTAATTTTGGCACAATTTAACTACGAAAATCGAAAAGTAATCTGGCGCAAAACCGAACACTAAACCGGCACAAAAAGGAGCCTCCATCTTTGGCGCAAAATGAAAACGCCCCAATATTTGGTCTTTAGTTAGTTGCATGGGTGAGTTTTTTGTAAAATTTGCAACATATTTTCACATTTTAAAAGTCCATTTTGTCAATACCTTTATAAACAGACTTAATGTATTTTGTCTTTAAATATTTCCTAAGGTTAACATGCAAGTCCGCTTTATAACATTTGACCTTGAACTATATTTAATATCCAGCGACTTAGATCAAGCATAATAAGTTCTTTTTCCATTAATGACAGATGAAGGGACAGACAACAGTATTTGGTCGGCCAATTTATTCTTATTTGTGCTTCTCAGTTTGCCATGTGTCATATGTTCTTAACCTTATTTGCATGTTTGAGTTATATTATAAAATTTTAACCTATTATCTCCTTAAAGTCCATTTCTCGGTAACTCAATAACTTAGGTTTGCCTTGTGAAGCATATCATTCATTTAATGTAGTGATGTTATGACATAAATAAATAAAACTGACTGTGTCCAAATATATGTAGCATTAAAACTGTCTATACAGGCGATAAATTTTGGTTACCAAACTTGTTTTGGAATTTTTTTATGCCTCCACGGAATCTGATATCAACACCGTAAAAGCCCCTTTTCGGGGAATTTTCAGTGAACACATGTGCTTTCCACAATAAATTTCGGTTGTAAGATCGCACGGCAAAGCAACCCCATTATAGGCAAGATTCCTTTAGAGACATTTTGTTATTTAATTACTTAATTTCATAACATTTTCTCACCTTGTTTAGAAGTTTTAGAATAAAATCCATCAACATCGCTTCATAATTGCCACCATGTTTTTGTTAATGTGTGCTAGAGTACTAGAAAGCACGCGGTGGGCTGGTAGCATTCGAATAAGGAAAACATTGATTGACTGTTGGTTTATGTCCAGCGGTAAATATTTCTTGCATATTTAGGACGAGAATAAGTTATCAACAAAAATCATAAATGCGGTGGCCTTCTACATATATTTTTAAGTTTATAAATTTTTGTAAAACTAAGTTGAATTCATGTCAACCAAGTCTGACAAATGGGCTGGTAAGTACCGCTGTTACCACTGGACCACCAGGATGCAGCAATGAATATCGGATGGATTTATCAGACATTTTTAATGGTTAATTGTTATTTATTTTCGGATACTGGAATGTCTTTTTGAAAGATAAATTTTACATCTTTCCAACATTGTGATTTGTTAAATTCCCGGATTTCACGACGTCGGGAGCGTAGTTATAATTCGACAGCGCCACGACGTCTTACATTTGGTCCATGATCGAGTTAAACTAGTAATGCATAAAGTTCGACTTATCTTGAACTTTCTATGTTTTGTCCCCTAGACGATGTCTGATGAAGGTAAATCCAGAATAACGCTTTACGCTTGTTTAATATTTGTTGTAAACGTACGTAAGATGTGGTTCGTGTGTTTCTGGCATAAACAGCGATAAAAGATAGTATAAAAATAAAAGGCAACATTTTTCTATGAACTTTTTTCGTGTCCTTCAGAAATCTAGTGAACTAAAGGAAACAGCTTAACGAGAAATTACTAGTATGCAATGCAGAATACAGAAAAGATGTGAATTGTGTCATTCATTATATATTCCATATTCTTCGTGTCTTTCAATAGGCATTCCATGGATTATTCTCATTAAACATAAGGTTTGTCCCCCTTTGACCGGATTTTTCCCATATGCTTTGCAGTTAGCTCCTAATAGGGAAAACCGTTTATCGAACGAACGTGACATTAATTAAGTTAATGGGTAGTTTAATAACAAGGCCTTTTCATTAATGTCGACTTCTCCGCTAAGCACACAGGAATTAAGAGTAAGAGCAAAGACTGGTCGGCCCAGAGTCGGAATAATGTGTCTAGGAATTTCCCGAAAAGTGGCACGTCTTCCTGCAGACTGTTGCTTCTTTGAGCTAGCACATTAAAAATTCGGATCAGCGTGTTGGTATTGTACAAAGCAGGGCTAATTCATCATCACTCATCATTAATATGCTCTCGTTCTGGATGTCTGGAACATTTGCTGGACGGTCAATCAAATAATGTCGACCTTAAGAAGATGTGAGATTCTTTATTGTGCTCGCTCGATTTTCCCTATTAAATCAATCACTTCAGACGGGGACGGGGACATAATGCACCTAAAGCTTGGGCACGAAATATGTCAGCTTAGCGTTAAGCCAAAGAGCCACTATCATTTTATTAATAACTTGGAACGTGACAGCAGGGTTTTATAATTTAAATTAATTTCGTAAATTTCTGTCAAACAGTATGTTAGGATCATGTTGGACAAGTCGGGCAACTCCTCGGTCACCACTTTCACACTCATTCAATTTTTACGTTAAGTTTGGCAACCTTTTACCGGAATTTGTCTTGCTGTAAGATCAATCTCGTATCACGACATTGCAGTTTTATATTAAGTCAAAAGCCATTACCACTTCATTCACTGCATGGCACGTACCAGCAGAATACAATGAAACGAGGCTCTATCACTAATCCATTAAATTACAGGAGTCTCCCGGCTATACGCTTACTGTACGTACATCAAAATTTCATCAGAAAAGGGTCGGGATCAAATTTAAAAATGGAATGTTTCATTTTATAGTGCAAACGCAGGGTACTAATCATTAGGGATGTCTAAAATGAGCGTCTTGTAACTAAACTTGCAATTAGAACTTTGCGCTTTTAGCTTGTACATCATGTTTTCGTAAAATAATCCAGTATGTAACCTCGTGTGTATAAGTCCACAATACTTATTTTTTCAATGTCACATATCTACCATTTATCACATCACCATACTGACAGAATTAATCTGCTTGACCTTACCCCCCCCCCCAAAAAAAATAATAATAATAATAAATCATTTTACACGGAAACCAGTTGCATGGCAGTAAAAAAGGTTAGCTCCAACGCAACGTACAGACTACTGGAACTGTGATCACAAAATTATTTATTAAGCATGAAAACGGGGCCCTTAAATTTGCAACAGAAATGCGTTTATACATATAAATTTTATTTCTCTTCTACTCTGTATAATCAAACAAAATATAAACAAATAAATTTTACATGAAATTAACGTGTTGTGTTATATCTTTCCAAGTCAAGAGTTTTGGTGGTAATGGTAGTGGGTGGTAATTTTAACCCCAGACAGCAACACAGAGTTCTCAGTCAAACGGTCCCGATGAGACTAAGTGGTGTTTCTGTAGCTTCTGGTTAGAAGTTGGTCTAATAAGCATGTATTGTTATGGGTTTTTGTATTTGGTTGGTTATGGCTAGATGTCGGTTTGACAGCAGTTCCAGTGGTGGTTACGGGTAGCTGGCTACTTCCATGTGTGGTGGTTCGAGTCGGTTGACTGGACAATGGAATGGTCGGTAGGCGGATCCACGACTTCAAAGGCGACGGTTTAGTATCAGTTTTCAGTTGCGAGGTTGTGGGGCAATCGGGTACTGAAAACCCGGTTTTGGTATTACCGGACTGCCTATCTAATCTTCATTGTTCTGCTTGAAGCTTTTCCGACGACGGGTGGCCGGCTTTTTAGGATTTCTTGACGTTACCAGCAGTTGGTTTTTGTTGCTGTCGCTTTTCCTTGGTCTAACCCATTTTAACCATGTATCTGTCTTTTAAGTCCTGGAAATTGTGTAATTTGACTAGAAGATCTGACAGCTAGTCGGCAAGCAGAATGAGCCACGCTGGTGGTAGATTGGTTGAAACCATCTCTTTATCCAAGTGTTTACAGAAATCTTTACTGACAAATTCAGGGGTTTTCGATTTTTTTCGCCTTCTAGTGTTTATCGAGAAGACATATTGGTCTGGAATATACATTTCCGCATGCGACTAATCAAAATCTGGATTTTTACTCCAACGGAATTCAATCTAGTTTGTCTAAACTTGTGATCTCAGTGGACCTTAAACCCTCGGCCTGGGAATATAGTTATGTATAATTTTATATTAGTATCTTATGTTACATTAGAAAAAACGAATTTTACGTGAACCTTTTTCGATAAAACAAACATTAGCGTACCCTTTCGGAACACCTGAACTCACTCTGGTTACTGTAGGTTTCGTATTACTCCAGCTTTAGTTTTGTTGTGTGTTTGTCTTTCGTTTCCTTTTGTTGGCCATTGTCTTGTTTGTCTTCTGACTATTTTTGTCTGCCCCTTTGGTATGATCGAATTCCTTTTAACAAAATTGATTAAAAGTTTAATAGAATTAACTTTGTTTTTTAACAGAATCCCAAGTGAAAATTAACAAACGATTTCTATATTAAAAAACAAAATTTTGTTTTTTTAAACTTTAACAAATTTTGTTATCTTGATGAAATTTATGTTATTAATTGTACTTGATATAAACGCTTTTCACCAGTTTTATTAGCAAAACATATTCATTTCCCAATGCGCTGTACATCCAGTGTTGTCATTTCGAATGGTTGCATATACATGATATATACCAAAGCCAATTTCTGTTTACATGGAATAGCAACTGCACATCAAATCTTGGACTGTAAATTTCAAGCTTAAAATTTTTGTATAAAAAACATAGTAAAAATTCGTTTGCCATTTACACGTTATTCAAGACATGCAGCAACTTTAAATAAATCAAAACTTTTTACGTTTAACAATATTTTTTTTTATGAAAATAAGAAGATATGGGATAAATATCAGTGAGATTGCACTCCAACATGTCCATCAACGAGAAATGCAGAGAGTTTGACATTCAACAATTTTTGTTAGGTAAATCTCTCAATCGCCCCAAATAAAAAAAATACCGTTTACCAAATAGACATATAATAACAGAATGACTCTTACTAACTGTTAATAGTTTTCCATGAAGTTCTCTTACGATTAATGTACAGATTGCGTGGTAATAACACCTTATGAATATTCATGAGTATACAACAGACAAACAATCAGAGATATCAGCAACAGATCATTGGGGTTGGGGTTTAAAAGCTTGTTTTCTTGTCCCATTTAATGAAAAGCATTTTAAAACAAATTTGTCATGTAATGTTCTTTCGATGTAGATGGCATTGACGTAATTACTTTTACGAATGAAATATTTGAATTGATTTCTGTGTAATGTCAGAATTTTTTTTGCAAAACGGAAACCATATATTAAAACAGCTAAAGTGCGTTCCGAATGACTAATTCTTTTAAACATTATGACTAGAAGATGACAAATTAGAAAAATTCAAATTTAACAATGCTAAATAGATTTGTAAAATTTTGGGTATGCTTATTTCACATTAATAGCTAAAACTGAGGGAATGTTTGTGTATTTTTAAAATATCCTTATTCTCATAATCTTCTGAATACAGGTCGTCCACTCTGTAAGGTTACACTCGCCCCATAACAATAAAAAGTTATTGCAACTAACTTTTACTGCGTGAAAAATGTCTTGCTGGGATATTCCGTATCTCTTTCTGACATTTAATGTTTTATGTACAGTTTCTTGTTCTAAACATTCTATATTATAATCCATATTTGCTTTACAAATCAACACACTATTGTCAAAGTTTTACTGAAACATGTCAAGTGTTAGCTTCCACTGGGTATTAGAACGGCTGTTGTAATATTTATTGTTATACCACGTACCAATACAACGTTGTTGTGCCAAGTACCAATCAAATGTTGTTATACAACGTACCGATCCAACTTTGTTATTACACGTGCCAAGACAACGTTGTTATACCATGTACTAGTCAAACGTTGTTATATCAGGTACCAAACCAACGTTGTTGTACCACGTATCAATCCAATTAAACCTCGTTTTAGCATGTAACAATCCAACGTTGTACCATACATCAAAACATGTACCAATTAATCGTTTACATCACTGTGTACAATTTCTGTCAAAGTGCAAAATGCATTCTTTACAACTACATTTGGTCATCGATTTGCAGCAACAGAAATTTAGCAAAATATATCAGCTAAATGCAAAACAAGTGCTGAATTAAATGATGATCATGATTTGGTTGACCGGTACGAAATATCCATTTCACAGATGACAATGGATATCTTCCGACTGTCATGACCTATACCTATTGCGACCAACATCGATTGTGACTAAACCCCGGTTTTGATTACTGTGTAACACGACGGGTGCCACTAGTGGAGCAGGAGTTGCTAACCCTTCCGGAGCACCTGAACTCACCCTGGTTTTTGTA
>JAULBM010021225.1:0-11351 GCA_032357055.1 Geukensia granosissima | reverse complement strand
TTGTTGCAGCAGTGAAGTTGAACTCAGATATTGCAAAAAGCAAAACTTTCTGCAGTGCTTTCAGCACTTTGATTATTAAGACTTTTTATGTTTCTCAATACATTTGATTACTTTGTTGTGTTTTATTGTATTATTATTGTTTCTTTTGCCGGTTCTGGTGTTTAAATGTCCAAAAATTCCCAATTTGGAATATTGCAGAATTTTCCCATTTTTCACTATATTTTAAATACGTTCGACATTTGAGTTATTATATGGCTATAACCTTATATTATTTAATTAATGTATATAAAAGGCATCGAATGAGCCCAATATTTCATTCATAAAGTGATTTAAAATGGCAATTTTAGCGAAAATATTACCCCTACCCCTAATTTATTTGAAATAAATTTTAAAGCACCAACCCATGTATGAAAAAGAAACAAAAAATTTTGCTTTTAACAATGTGAGTTACTTTTTTTTTATTATAAAACAAAGCATAATTTATCATGTTAACACCATTTTTGTCCAAATTATAACCTAAATCTGTGCAAAATGGGTGATTAACCTATTTCAGATTTCTGGTAAATTTCCGTAATATCAGTCTCACTGAGATATTTAAAATATGTGTGACAAATGAGTTCTTATATGGCTATAAACTGCAATCAGATTATTGAAAGTATATATAAGGCATTGAATGAGCTCAAAATTGTATTTATAATATGTATTTTTGCGAAAATATTACCCCTTAACCCTATTTTTTTAATTGAGTTGCGAAAATACAAGCCATGTGTGAACAAGAAAGAATAAATTTCGTTTTGAACCTTGTAAATTACTTTCCAATTACAATACAAAGCATAATTTTTCATGTTAACACTATTTTTACTGAATTTTGTCCTTAAACTGTGAAAAATATGTGATAGGTTTTCAGATTTCTGTTAAATTACCCTTTGAACAGTTTTTATTAAGATAAAAGTTTTTTTTTTTTGTTAAAAATAATATTTTTATTACAAATATAAGGTTTATATATATTTTTTAGATCAAATTGATTGAATTAAACTGTATTTTAAATGCTGTAAGTATCAAAGGGTACCCTTTTTACCAAATAAATGAGCTTAAAGTCGATGAAAAGTAGTAGTTGAACCAGATTCACATAGGCAAATTTTGATAGTTGACAGAAAAAAACTTGAATTTTCGTTAAATATCTGTTAAGGTAGGGCTTTTTTTTTTAGCTACAACTTTTTTGTCGTATCAAAACTCAATATAACTAGACATGTTTTGGAGAGGGAATACATAGACCTATTCAATGAGACCCTACATGTCAATTTTTGTGTACAGGAACATATTGATATCTGCGTTTAAATATGAACAATAGCTAAAATCTTAAGCGTCAAAAATAAATTTTTGGGCTATAAAAAGACCCCCAAATCACAAATTTTATGTTAACATGATTTGTCATTAATGAGATGCTTTAGGCGAAAACAAAGTTGGTCCCAAAGAGATGTGGGGGAGCACGGGGGTTATCTCAGCCCACGTACTAATACATATACTATAAGTATCGCGATTTTCGTAAGATAGTATTGCTTAAGATAAAAGCACGCACGCTTGGTCGTGAAATAACCTTTAAAATTGTCAGATTCAATTTAGGAATTTAGAAGATGTTGAGATTCATAGTTTTAAAAATCGTTGAATTTAGTTGAATAAACTTCTTGAATAGACGATGCACAACTTTACCTGATGTAGAAAATCTGGTGCATATTTGTCTTTTCATTTCAGTTGCAACTTTCAAATATTCCATGTACATAATTTTTTTGATATTTCAAAATGTGTAATATTCAATAATGTCGATGTCATGATAAATATAAGAATTTTAATTATATTTAGATAATTGCAAATTTACCTGTATTTTGGCAAAGTTTGGATGGTAATGAACGTAATCTTTGTGTTACCAGGAAATTAAATTATTAAGCCAGAGATTTCCTTACGCTAAATTAGTTAAAACATGTACCAAAATATATCATAAATGTAAAGATGTCACTTTTTTAAAGTTTGGTTGCACCTAAAGAAAATTAATAAAAAAAGGATTGTCACCTAAACTCTAATACATGTAGAAGCTTTGTAAATAAAGATCGTCAATTTGTTGAGACTTGTCAGTTACTTGCATAATGTTATACATGTATAAAAATGATACTTTATTTAGTGCTTTTCTTATATTTCTTGTATTGTGATGGTCACTTAGCTCTTGGATACTAAGATACTTAAAGTAAAATCCTATAATCAAAATGTAGAAAAGCAGCGGTAAATATTATATCACTGTTCATAATCCCCCATCAGAAAATCAAATGATTGAACAATTATCTGGCACGCCCTTACCGGTGCCTTGTTATAACCACCCCCTTCTATCAAGATAATATTCTGTCCTACGTTCAATTTGTAACTACGCCACTTGTTGCAAAATAGTCCAGGATCAACCAAAAAATAGCTTTATAATACATAAATTTTATACAGTTAATATTAAAGATCCATGTAGGCCGTGGGCTTGGATAACATATAGCCCACCGTGCGCCCCACATAACTCTATGGGACAATTTTTTTGTTCTCCAAAACATATTATTAATAGAAAAACATGTTAAACTTAAAGTTTTTTGAACGCATTTGTGATTTGGGGGTCTTTTTGTATCTCTGTTGAATATTTTTGCCAATTCAGTTTTTAACCATTTTTTATTTTCAAAGTTTTTTATATATAAGTTCCCGTATTACAAACTAGACTTTTTGGGTGTCATATGAAAGGTATATATATATATATATATATTGCCTTTTCGAAACATAGTGTAGAATACCCATGTGACAAATCAAAAGGCCATTTGATACAAATAAATGATAAAACGAAAACAAAAAGAACAAAGACTTGGAATCCTTTAAAACAGGAGTGAGATCAGGTGCTCCTGAAGATTAAGCATCCCCTGTCCTGTGCGCGTCACCAGTCGTGGAATCATTAAACTCTAATCTAGGTTAACGTCAATCCGAGAAGAGGTCAACTTATGTATATAATTATTTGAGATAAATTGATACCATATGGATCAGCCAATTCATGATAGCAACCATAGAAATTAAGGAGGGACGATACCCACCTTGATTGGATGTATTCTTGATGAGTAATATATTAGACAACAGCAATGCTCTCTTCAGAAAATCCTGATACTTGGAACAGGCACGAGAATATCGAATCAACTGCGAAACATAATCTCCGTAGGCAGGGGATGCAGTAATATTGCCCCATAAATCAAAAATATGAGAAGTTTCTCCATCCGATCATTCCTACCGCAAAATAATTGTAAACCAGATGGGTTTGCTCTCCGCCTGCACGTAGTTCCCGGTTTTCCAATATTTAGTCCCGTGCGTACCTGACGAAGGTTTCCAATTCTTTGTTCGAATAGGAATTGTGATTCTATTGTTTTAAGAGTATATCAGGATTTTCATACAACTAAGTTTAAAAGGTTTTCTGAATGTATTGTGGAATGGAACCATAAGGCTTTTGAACCCCTTAGTAGCCGACTACTTTCTGTGTTCATATAAAATGGAACTCATCCAAGGGCTTTTGCAACATAACATGAAGCTAAAATTAGAAAGGTCGTTCAATTTTCCTTTTTAGCATATTTATTGATAAAAAACCAAAGATTCCATCCTTGTTTAAGACCTTGTGGAGACCTCAAGATTTGTAAATTCAATAGTTTTTCTTGTGGTTGGGGTGCAGTTTCTCTGACATTTACCTTATATATTTCCATTTTCATAAAGATTTCATTTTGAAATATATTATTACTGCGGGATATTTAAACAAAAATTGAGCGTTTTCCCTTTTAAGTGCCATAAATTATGTCGCAATTTAAAAAATATCAAAATCCATTTACACGGTAGATGAAATATTGTGATAACTATTTACCATTTTTATTGCCGATCTTTAATATGAAAATCAAAAATAACGAGTGAACCCAAAAATTTAAGTGACATTAAAAATAATATAATATGATTAATATTCTCTTGCATGAATTACGTTCTAAACGAGATATACATGTATTCATAGGTGAAAAAATCTCTACATTAATAACATAAATATTTAAATATTTCGTTTGTTTGTTCATTTTTGGGTTTGTCTAACTGTAATACCGAAGTGGTCTGTTTTTATCTATAGTGGAGCGTCCCCTTTAGTTTTACGTTAGGGCAACTTAACTGACATTGCACAGGTGATATTTTAAAGTGAGTTTAAAATAACAATTTGGACTATTCGTCAACAAAAATAAAAATAAAAATGGTCTAAGATGTGTTATTGTAAAACGAAAAGTTATAATGCAACGTAACCTATAATGTCATGCAGAGACCATGCAAACATCTGCTTCTATTTTAAAATATCGTTAGCATAAGGGGCAATTTTAAAACAACTATGGACAAAAATACCAGAAAACAAACATGAAGACGCAAAATACCACACCACCTGAACAACATGGACCCGTAAACCACAACACAGAACTCACGAGTGAACAACATGGACCCATAAACCACAATACATAACTAAGTACTAAACAATATGGATCCGAAAACCACAAACACAACTCAAGATCGGTAAAGTACAACACAGAATAAAAGACTCAACAACATTCACCCGTTAACATAATACAAAACTCAAAATCCGTAAACTAAAAAACAGAACTCAAGACTGAATTACATGGACCCTTAAACAACAACACAGAACTCAGGACTGACCAACATGGATCATAAACCACAATACATAACTGATGATTGAACAACATATGGAACCGTTTGCCACAACACAGAACCCATGACTGAACAACAAGGACCCGTAAACCACAACACAGATCTCATGACTAAACAATATTAAATCGTAAACCACAAAGTTTTCCATAAAATATTACGTAGTGCTCAAATGATATGGATTTGAAGAATATCAGTTCATTATACGTAATCATATTCAGTATTTTCTTTTATGACCAGATCTATCGACAACTGAAAAACATACAGGTACATATCACATATGAAAGATAAAGAATTTATGTCCAAGACACTGAACCACAGCTCAACAAAAATCTGAAAGAAAAACATCAAAATACAGAAGGTGACAAGAGTGTGGTTGTCAACAAAGGACGAATCTAACTTATATTAAAGAACTTGTATGTTGATGAGCTCCTGCTTGTCGAGTGCATCAATTGTTTTCCTTTTTGAAAAAAAGAAGGAACCGAAGGAAATTTCAGACCACATATGCATTTAGAGCTAATTAATAGGGCGAAAACTGCTTAATTGCCTCACGTTAAGTCGTTAATCTGAACGAGAATACTTTAACTTATCAATGACTGATTATTTTCAGAAATCGTATGAATTATAACTTATTGTTAACATTTTCCTCGTTTAATTTGTGTATGTGCTTAAGTACATGTAATTTATTGCTCCAATAGATGCACCACACCTGTCGTTGGGTGGACATTTTACATAACAACATGATATTAATATAGACTAGATAAATGGATTTATGAACCAATTGTACATTATTTCGAATTTCAAATGGAATGACAGAGTACCAGACCTTAATATAGACGTATCAAAACTGCATTTACTTCTTTGAAATAGAAGAACAGACGACATTTTCTGTCAAAATGACAAGAACACCCTGCAACAAAAACTCTCAATTTTCAATATCAAATTTTGTTTTAATTATATGTACTTATTTACATTGATTCGATACATACAGGTGGCTGTAAACAATATCTGCATTTCATATTGCATATATGTGCTTAAATTATAAGCTCTTATTTCCCTGTCAGACTTGTTTTCTTGCGACATAGTTTGCTTACAACGTGTAACTATACAATAAATCCAAGGTAATAAGGGTATTTACTCCAATTTGAACCTAATCGATTTCGAAATTTGCAACTACCATGTCGATACCTGCAATACCCGTGAATCAAAAATTAAAAATTAATTGAACACGGCCAAAATAATTTTTAAAGATTGGCTTTGTCATGTACGTACATTCTGAATAACTGTCCATCTACTGACTCTGAATGATTGACAAAGGAGAAAGAAATAAATAAAATGGCCTTGTCAATAATTTTCGTTATTTAAAGTTTAGCTATAAAACGATTTGTCTGTTGTTAAAACTAATAATAAAAACAATGATTTGAAAATAAAAAATACGACATGGCGTAAAAATTTTCACACTAGACAGGAATTTCATTGGCACTTGGATTTATAGTATACTTTTTTGTGTCTAAATATATTCGACACTTGATTTCAGTAGGACATGAGAACAGATACTCTATAATGAAATAGAATATAACAATCTATCATGGGTTATGTAGATGTATGAATATTGTGCAGTTTTCAATTAACATCGTATGACAATACGTGACATCTATCGTTACATTAAACTTCAGACAGTTTCGGCTATACAACGATAAAATTGTCATCTGTTTTTCATATTTCACTATAAAAATAAGTTAAATCAATAGTAAATAAAAATGTTACACAAACAATGTAACAAATTGTTATTTTTATTGCAATTCCCCCGACTTGTGGATATCAAAACATGTTCGCAAATATCAAAACGTAAGAACGAGGACATGAATGATATTTTATCCTTTCGATGTGAGTTATCATAAAAATAGGAGCAGTTCCAAAATTGTTCAGAACTATCATGGATATTCAATGCCGCAAATATCAACTGTGTTTTAAATCTATTATCAAAATTATTTTTTAACATCAGTTATCAATATAAGTATGTCAACATTTTTTTTTGTAAAGTTAGGTCATTCATATGTATGTTCAGTAAATTTGGTGACGTCCTTAAGATGGAAACACTTCCATATTAATACCAGCCGTCGAAAATTTTCTAAATTAACTGAAATTGAAAGTTTTTATCTTCACATTCATCGAGTAATTACGAGATAAAGCCCGTTCTAACAAGGCGTTCGTTTGTCCGACAGGAGATATCTAGAGAGTATTTATACATTAAAACATGTGTAAGATGCTTGTGTTTTCTTCAGCGTCTGCGACGACCTGAACCAATATCTGTTGTATGGGAATCGAACGTAGAAGTTGTCGAAGTGTTGCGAGAGATCGTATGCTCTTTTTCCTTAAAAAGTATTTCTTCATCAGTCGTTAGTGACTAAAAACTTGTTGATTTAAACTTACCTATACAGATCACTATATCCTATCATCTGTAGGGCGTGAGTTCGCGACTGACTTACAATACAAAAAGGAGCGTTGGACTCGCTTCGCATTTGATAAGGTTTGTCAGTTACCTGCCCATGGTTGGTCGATTTCTCCGGGAACTCTGGCTTCCATCACCAGTAAAACTGTGAATGAAAATTTGTTGAAAGTCTAGTGTAGACAACCCATGTGAAAGATCAAAAGTTTATAGTCCAAAGAGACATGACAAATTTGAAACAAACTAAATGATAAAACAAAAATAAAGTAAAAAAGTCTTGGAATCCATAAACACCTTTACAAAACAGGAGTGAATTTAAAAGTTATTGCGCTCAAACTTTAACAAACACATCAGTCCTTATTTGATAACCTGTGCAGCTAAACCACTTGTTATAACCCGTTTCTTATTTTTCTTCATTATATTCACAGCCTTTTTGTTTAAAAATCGACACTAACGTTGTTTAATCTCAACTTAAAAGCTGCAATGCATTTTAATTCAGTTAGTGCCGGGAGCAGAAGCCGGGGATATCCCTAGCTCTATCATCAAATTAAAAAAGAAATCGGACAAACGTAAAACTTTTCTTACATGTACGTTTGTGAAGAAAACAGGAAAAAAATCGCCTTGCTGTGCATGCCCTCACCAAAGTTTTTTTTTTTAACTTTTCATACATTTCACCTTGATTTCCGGATTCTAAATGAGATCAAACCGATACAAATCTGAAATCAGAGACCGTTTGCGTAATTTTATCTCGAATCTGACTAACCGTAACACTATTGAAACATATGAAATATGAAAAACTAGAGCAGTCTACTCTTGGGGTAATCGAGGACGCCTCAATGGGCGGCATTTTATCTCCTGATGGAGAAACCGAACGGACTAGGACTTAGGAAACCTACTAACTATTCTAATATCCATCTAAACAATTTCTATTGACTGACCAATCTCAAGGGTGCTTGCAATGAGAGCTTCCGGCCATGTTTGTAACTGATATGGTAGTGATTATCAAACAGTTACTAGAGGCTCAGAAAGCTACAAGCCTGTATCACTCATCAAATAAAAAACAAACATTGATTGACCAATAGTCGCCATAATGGTTGTTTCACTTTATAAAAGATCTCATACACATATCCTATCAAATATTCCATTTCACCAAATATTTTAAAGGAATTTTGTTTTAGTATCAGCCAATCAGAAACAAGAATTATCTATAGCGGCCATTTTTTGTCTGATTAAGATGATATCAGAAAACTTTAAGAAGAATTTCGCATAAATGCTTTCTGTTTATTCAGATTGTTTTTGTTCTGCATGATGCTTGCGCTTATTAATTTTTTTCGTTGTATTTTTAACCAGATTTCCAATATTTTGACTTAGAGCACTGATGACGAGTTGTTAATCAACAAAATGGCAAGACAGTACATCAAATTAGTATTTGTGCTTTGTGATACATTTATTGTGTAGAATATTGATCATTTTTGCCAAGTGTTTTCATAGAAGAAGATTTTATATTTATCAGCTAATCAGAAACCAAAATCGTCCGTGATGTCCATATGTTTGGGATGAAATGGTGAAAATAAATACAATTTTCATTGATTGATTGATTGACTGATTGATTGACCGTTGCTAAACACCCAGAGGCAAATATGTAATGCATATTCAGGACGAGAACATGTAATCAAAGATCGTAGGGTTGGGACGATAAACATAGCCTTAGCAACTGGGTACCAACGACCACTCATTACGAAATGTAGCTTAGGGGTCTTTTACGTGCTGAATGAGTTGCATTCTCCCAACAAGGGATCGTACGTTTTACGTCACCTCTGAATGACGCTGGTTCAGAGTTTATACACCAATCCCACCCAACGGTCGTCCCTGCAGGTGAAGAAACCGAACAACCTTTTCTATATTCCGACCGATCTCTTGGATGATCTTCCTTAGATGCCCCACATAAAAATTAATCCATAAGGCCAAACGGTTAGAGAAGATAAATTGTTGTATCAACCAATCAGAAACATGAAACGTCCAAGGCGGCCATATTTTTGTCCGATCGGGACGAAAAACTTTGTAAAGGACCTTCCATAGATACTCCACATTAAATATTAATTCATTTTAGCCAAGAGGTGTCAGAGGAGAAGATTTTGAAATTATCAGCCAATCAGAAACAAGTCGGCGTCATACGAAAAAAGGAATAAATCGGTGAAAGGTGTGCACAATTGGTCCCCATTGGAATGCACACAGTCTGTTGAAAAACACGCGCCAAACATAACAAAATGTTGTCAATCAAGATAATCGAACATTCTTCAAATGTCATCTGCAGAGTACTGTTACTAAAATCAATGTGGTTAATATAATAAAACAAGGTTTGTCCATTACTAGAACCAAATATTTTTATCTGTGTTTGCCATCTTTTTTTAATAAAACAAAGATAAACCAAAGCTTTAAAAAAAATTTTTGAGTTTCGAATGGGGAAAAGTTGCATACATGTATATGATTGAAAAATCGAATGCTTTGATGCTACAACAAGAGGAAAGGAACCTTGATTTGAGGCTTCTTACAGATATTTGGATTTTTTTTACAATCCCCATTTGGTTCACGGCACCTCTAGAATAGCTTGTTTAACAGTAACTCTAGATCTGGAACCCCTTTTTACTACTGATAAAATAACTGTCAGTAACTTGGAAAGAGGTTTTGTGGAGATCATATAACATGTCCGCCATGGCCGAAAATTGTTACAAATTAAGCCTTTGGCAATTTTACATTTTCGTCAAAATTATCATTGGATGTTTCTATTAAAAAGTTTATTCGGTTTTGCCAGGTGACATTCAGTGGCAGTCATGAGACCACCTAGTTTTTTAACTATTGTAAGGAAACTCTTTTTGAAACTGCTGAGCGTTTTCAAGCCAAACTTAAGTGAATTGTCTTTCCATGATTCCAACAAATAAAACCTTCAAACCTTACTAAACATTGAACCTTATAGAAATTAATGTTTGAACTGTTTTAATGCAAAAATAAATACAGTGTTATTTTCAAGGCAACTTTAGCCAGGTGAGCGATTACAGGCACCTAGGAACATCTAGTTCTGTATTCTTGATAATTGATGAATTTGATCTCGTCCTGAATATACATTAAATATTTGCTGCGGACGTTAAACAACCAACAGTCAACCAATCAATCTTCCAACACAAGTCAAGTAGAATTTAATCAAAGAAAGAAAAAGAAAACATGTGGGTCAGTCAAGAAATGCAGGTCTAAGACATGGTAATTCATCTTAAGAACAAGCCAACTATGACAACAGAAGACAGAAAAACAGAACACAGAATTCTCAGTACATGACCCTCTCCAAAGTTCATAAAACTTGTTCAGAACCAGTGTTCACTGTTTTATTTTTTAAAACACATCATATGTAACATTTTCATTTACATAACGGGTTCTATATACATAAATACGATTACTAGTTGAAAAATTGCAAAAACAAAATGAAATAGGAGCCATGAAACAAATGCAGGTCGCGAAGTAAATCTGTTAATTGTGTGTTGACAAGTCAACTCATTTAATGATTTGATAACAATTTAAATAAAAATAGTGACATTTATTACCAATGTATTATTATCATTGGAGAACAAGAGTTCAGGCCACACAAACTTTCAATTATTTCTAAAATAAACGAGGAATATTAGCATAAATTTATGTCACTTTTGTGTTATACACAAACTCATTGGCTTTTGGTGAGACTTTCGGGTATTGTATAGCGGCATTGATAACAACTAATTTGACATGAATATTGTGACAGAAATGTTGATGGTGTAAAATGAATGTCACGATGACATGGCAAGTTCTTTGGTTATCGCAGTATCTGGACTGGGCTGATGTATGCGTACATTAATTTCGGGGGTTAAATTTCCGGTTTTATTGTTTATTTCTGTTAAACGGGTAAAACAAGTTGCTTTCTTAAAAAAAAGAAAAGCAATACGTGAACCGTAGATGTGGTTAGGTAAGTAATATTTGCTATGAAGATCCTATCAAGTCATTTTTTGTGTTGTTTTGTTTTGTTTTTTTTTTGTGATCACTCTTCAGGTGTCTACATGTAAATGTAAGAAATATAAATCTACAAGTCAGTCCATATCTGTTACAGTATATAATGAAAAGTACCACAGCAAATTTA
>JAULBM010021204.1:0-11352 GCA_032357055.1 Geukensia granosissima | reverse complement strand
CCATACAAAAACGGGTTGCATTTAACTCGCATTGCACGTGATAAGGTTTGTCAGTTACCTGCCCAAGGTCGGTGGTTCACTCCGGCTTCCTCCACCAGTAAAACTGGCTGCCGCGATATAACTGAAATATTGTTGAAAGTGGCGTTAAACCCCAATCAAACAAACAAAAACAAAAAACAAATACACTTTCGAGATTTATCCAAAGGAATTAACGTTGAATAAAGCCAACAACAATAGTCTCAAATGCCCATTTCTCGACTTAGATGTATCTATTTCTCTTATAAAACATGGAATATCACATCCTACTTTTTACATAAACGTGGTAAATAAAGCTCGGAAATTTAAACAAAATCCACATGGTCTTAAAATTCATCTTATTAAACTTATCCGTAAAGGATATTGTCACAGCATTATTATAAAATCTTTAAATATGGTTCTATTGGAACTAATATTGACTTTCTTGTTAATAGCTTAATACGGAAAAGAGTTTATACATGTACTTGTTATTACATTTTCTACATCCTGTTTATATATTTTTCATATTGGCATTTGCACAACCCATGTTTTCTTGGACTTCTAACACTTAATCAAGAGACGTGCTTAAATTGACACCGCAGTTAGGGAAAACAGTTTACCTGTAAATTTGATAGGCTTTCCTGAAATAGGTGTAAGTATATTAGTTATCAATACTATGTACAGGCTTATACTAATTAGGGGCATGGGTGGCCAAATGGTCTAGGTAGTTGATTTAGATTTATCTGCATGCATAGATCACTGTTGTCTATCACCCATACGACGTGAGTTCGCGCCTGAGTTTGTACCATACAAAAACGGCTTGCTTTATATTCGCATAGCACGTGATAAGGATTGTCAGTTACCCGCCCAAGGTCGGTGCTTCTCTCCGGTACTCCGGCTTTTTTCACCAGTAAAACTTTCCGCCGAGATATGACTAAAATATTGTTGAAAGTGGCAGTAAAGCCCATTCAAAACAAACAGAAAAAACTATTTTAACTGATAGGTGTTGCACGCGACAACCGCGTTAATTAGATAAACCTACTTCAACCTTTAACTAGCCGATTAACCTAATTAAACGATCGTTCACGTTAATTCACATGAATTCAGAATCCTGATTTAGGACAGGCAAATAAAGTATGCTTTGTTTTGTCAATCCACATTTTTAAAAACCATATTTATGAAAAAGTTATATGATTAATAAAAACCTCTATAGCATTTTTTTACAAATAGAGAAGAACTTCTCGATATAAACATAATACATGTAGTTTCTGTAAATATTTAGCATGGTTTAATTTTTCGCAGAAAACTCAAAATAAAAATATTTGAGATTTTTGTAAACTCACACAGAGAACCGTGGTAACGTTTGCAGAAATCTAAATCAATGGGAAATGTAACCTCAAATAATTATATATCGACCGGCAAGGTACACACTGTCGTTCACTTTCCAAATGGCAGAGGATAAAAATATTCAATGAATAGAAGAGTACAAAATTGTAAGAAAGGCAACAAATCACAAATACATGTACTTTTAACATATATGTATATACATGTATAGTTAGCCACCTATGTATATATGTACACTATTAGGTTGACGTCTCCTCCGAGGGCGGCCGGGGTATAGAACTAGGTCGTTCAGTTTCTCCGCCTGCAGGTAGAACCTGTGCTAAAGAGGCGTCCGTTGATTGAGCGGGATGTATACGTATTCAACCATCCCAAGAGTAGCCGGGTTTAAGATATTGGTTGCTCAGTTTTCCGCCAGGAGGAAGAACCCCTCCTAAAGGGGTATCAGTTTGTTGAGCGGGATGTTTAAATTCTCAACCCGATGGGAACGTTACCGTTGTGCCTCGTGTTTGGAAAACGCCACACTCTACCTTTGCAGCAACTCGTAATGGGTTGTCCGTAGGTGACTAGTTGCTAAGACTGAATTTCCCGCCCCTTCCCAAACACTCCGAATTTGGCATCATGTGGCTATTAAATTCCCTGCCTTACCCCCAGATAGTCACCTTTACGATTTTTTGTTTGATCACGTGTTCTCGTCCTGGATTTGCATGAAATATTTGCCACATGAGGTTAAACAACAATCGATCAATTGGGTTGATATCTTAATAAATATCACCTTTTTGTTTGAGGTGACATACGTATACGTGATCAAAAATGACAACACCAAATTTTTCCCCGTTACATTTTGATTTTCTTTTGCAAATGATTCCATTTGAAAAATTCAGGAAAATTATTCCAATCATTTTGAAGTATTTACTTATTTGTATATGAAAGTGGTCAACCGGTTAAATAGGGCAATTTTGCATGAGATGGGAAGTTTTTTATTTTTCAATTGATTTTGACGGGTAGTTTTCCCATTAAATTCGTGCCAATGAGAGCTTTCGGTAGGATGTCAATGGGTTTTTTTCTATCGCTTACCGTTTTGTTTTTTTTCCAGATAAATGGGGTCAAATTTGGCGAAAGAGCCAATTTTGCATAATGATGAAAATTTTTATTTTTCATCCGATTTTGATGGATTTTTTCCAAAAAGATTCCTAATAAAAAAGTGCAACAAATGCTATTCCAAACATTGTTGTTGCATTAACCGATTTTAAAATAAAAGAATCAAAAGGTTTAAAAGTTAAATTTTGAAGGAGATCATGAATTATTATTTTTATCCTAGTTTGACTGGTTTTTTCATTAGATTCGCCTCATTGAGATATTTCGGATTTCAGCCAACTAATCTTCTCTATCTCTTATTGTTGTTTAGATAAAAGAGATCAAAGTAAGCAAAAAATTCGATTTTTAATTTTTGATCTATTTTTGATGAGTTTTTTCCAGGATTCTTCCAGTTGAAAATTTTTAACTCAAGTATTGAGATAAAAGGATCAAACCATATACTTGTGTCTCCAGCTAGTTAAACATATTTTATTTGCAAAATATAGCAAATTTTTATTTGACACAAGTTGTTACAACATTAATTATAGCCCTCTCCCTGTGTCTAGCTCCTTGCTGTGTCCAGCCCACTACTGTGTCCAACACGTTACTTTGTCTAGAAAAAAGCTGTGTTTACACTTACCCAAAATGTTTATTTGATCAACTTTTAAACGTGCTGTGGTCGTTTCATGCTGCGCTTCCGAATCACTTCATTTGTATGAATTTTTCCTGGACATTTACTTCATAACAGTGCATTGGCTTATCATGGGAATAAACTATTATGGTTCTGGTAGGTATATCAAATAGTTTTGCGTTTAAAATAGTAAAACATTAATTGTTTTTCATTTTCTAAAACAGCTTTGAAATTTGTATTCCATTTGCCTGCTTATTCCTTAATTAATCTGGTCTTCAGCTAGTGCTTCGCTTTAAACTATATATGTGAGATTATGCTTATTTTTTTATGCTTTCGTTTTATTGTAATATCTGTCTTGTACTTTAATTGTTTATATGTTCATGCTTGTATGTCTGTTTTGCTATATATGTCGGTTGAAAGCTCTTCAGAGCATGTGTGGTGTTTTTATATGGAAATTTATTTTAATTATTACTTACTCCTATCTTATCTTCGTTCTCCTCGGGTGAAAGAAAAACTACATAAACTTCATATCTACCTTCAAATTTAGACAAGTACAGAAGATGGTAGCTATATGAGCGATCGGATATGCATAGTCCAAAAAGACAGGATAAACTTGAAAAAATTTAATTAGAAAGACATACAGGCATGGACATATACAAAGTACAAGACAAATATTACAATAAAACGAAAACATAAAAAATAAGCATTATCACACATAAAGTCAAAAGCAAAAAACAAATGTCTGGACTCCGCAAACTACAGTTCAAAAGAGTATGGTCAGGTTTATCACCCTCACGCGTATAGCCCCTGTGGTGGAATTATGTTATATCTGATTCGAATTACCGCAAATCTGGGAAGAGGCCAACGCTCTTTCTAAGTTTTAGAATACTCATTTAGTTTATATTTATGTTGCTTAAAATAGCCACCCACAAGGGAGATAATCAAAGGATTTTCATATTTATGCCATAATAAACTTTTTTACCGTGTTGAATTATACATTTTGCATTTATGAAAGAACGAGCATCATAATACAACGAAGGTGGATTCTTTTATATCCTGTTAGCTCAAATCATCACTTAGTAATATGTCATATATTTTCAGGGAAAACATCTAATAATAACATTAAAAACTTCATCGTGCAAAATGGTGAAAATGTGTATCCTTCTCTCATAAAATTAAATTGAAATAAACTAATAAAATAAAAATTAAAATCAGCAAACCTTTTCATTATACATCCTTTATATTGTTTCTGTTCGCAAAATAAAAAAACGAATATAGTAACCTCTCTTGTCGATTACCAATACAGATTACCATTTTGGTTCATATGAATAATTACAAATTCTACGTTGAAATACATAATATCAATTCAGCTAAAATTGAGATAATTGAGAAACGAAACGATCTCATAATGATAAATTATGACCGTAACCCCATCGTCATTTATTATTCCAAGAATTTTCTTGGATCCTTTTGTAGTTTTTCTCTTCCTAATTCCTCCTAATGTTGGTGGACAACCGCTTAATATTGTTTGATGATATTAAACGGAAGATCATCCACTCAATAATCGGGTTAAATCAATACGGTTCTCTGCATTGTTGATCGTATTGTTTTGTTCTTGGACGAATTTAGTATCAATAAACTCTACACAATACTGCTGATCCAGTTTTAATAGACTTAACTCCTATATGGAACATCAAAATAATTGTTATATAGAATCCGGTTTAGTCAATTAACGTAATTAGATAAAGTATGGTTTGATTTTTTGGCATACGGTTTGATTTATTTGTTTGGATTTGATGGTTCAGTCGAAGTCATAAACTAATTCTCATGGTGAATTCTTTTAATGCTTAGAAGAAGATAGCCTGGGTATAATTTTCGTCTTTTATTGTCGCTCTCTAGTTATCTTCATCCAGATTATGAGTAATTGTCATTTGGATTGTAACTATACTGCCATTATGGAGGTAGGATAACATTAAAGAGTTCCGCTCATTCATGATATCTTATTCTTAGAAATGTTTTATTGTATGCGGTTAGACAATGAGTACGAAAACATTGCATTAAATACAGCAGTTAAGTTTATTATATTTAAAGAAATGGGATTTGGGGAAAATATATTATTAACAACCATTGTTCCCGTTGAAAATAATTATTGTGCAAGTTAACGCGGTGTTCACCATTTTATTTTTCCTCTGTCTTTGTTTTTGACCACAAAAATCTTCATTATGAGTTTGGTGCTGCAGTTTCCTTAAGGAAAATGTTTTAATTTTTAAACAATATTTTCGGCCAAAAACACCGAAATTAAATCTGCAGACCTATTTGTGTTAAAACTTTTCAGATAAAGTAGTGCAAAAAAACAGACAATCCTGGAAAAATATCATATAAACAACTCTTCAGACAAAAACAAAATCTATCATCTAAGGATATTGATATTTGACCTTCATACTGGGGACCAAATGTATTTGTAATGTTGAGAAATGTATGTGTAATGTGGTAACATCGTGTTGTTTTGGTCTTTGCTTTATAATATTAAATTTGAACGGAAGTGGACTGAGTTTGTTGTCTCCCACAATTGCAGAACTGTGGAAGAAACATGTACTCAGTTGATCTACCTGAAGACGTTTCGATTGACCTGCTAATAGCTGTAGTAAAGGACAAACCTGAAAATGCTCGGCACTAAAGACCTCGAAAACTCACTGTCAAAGCTATACTTGTTCTCTTTATTCGTAGATGGTTTTTCCTCTTCTTTGGCACCTGAACTCACCCTTTGTTGTAGGATTCGTGTTGCTCCAGCTTTAGTTTTCAGTGTAGTGTTGTGTGTTCTGTATTTGTCTTTCGTTTCATTTTGTTGGCTGTCGTCCGACTTAACGATTTCTGTCTGCCTCTTTGGTATCTTTGAATCTTTTTACATTGGTTTACGTATGATTCTGGTGAATGCCGTTTTAAAATGGTACTGGAAGATTTTAAAAACGAGCCTAAACGTTAAAAAATCAGCGAGATTTTTTACATACTTTTTTTCAGACTATTTCCCATTTTCAGTTAATGCGCTATAAATATGGTTATATCCCTTCACTTACCGGTGGTATTAGAGCAGGGTGTTATTCTTTAAAATTCAGGTTCAGTCAATAGATTTCTCATAGTATTAGTTTTCTGATGGTACAACCATGCTGTTAATCTCATCGGACTCTGAGCGGTCATAAACATGTTTAAAAAGTAGTAGGTTCGATAAAGACCGTTTTCGGCCTCAAAAATAAAGTTAAGTATAAATTTAAGATTTTACATTTTTTGAAACTATACTATAATATCTTTAAGATTTTTTTTACCTTTGAAAAACAATTGTAAGATTTGGTAAATATAACAACTCAAACTTCGTCTAAAAATGGAAAACTTAAAAAATTTAGCAAAAAAAACGGTCCAATTTATAATCGATTTTGCAATTTATATTGGCGGCATCCGTGTTGCACTTTTTACAATTGTTACATATATAATGTCGTTTAATGGCCATGGTCTTTTCTGTCTTCCGACTAAACGATTCCTGTCTGCCCCTTTGGTATCTTCGAATTCCTTTTTATGAGGTACAACATATGTGTAAAAAGCTGGGCATATTAAGACAATTTATTTTTTCAACAAACAGTTTTTTATAACATTATACAAAGATTTTTATGATGTGCAGATTTCTTGGCCGAAATCCAACCTTACTGGATCTTCCTCTTTTTGTCACCTTTTCCAAGCCATGAACCTGTAGTCAATTGCATGTCATTGTTTTTTTATGATTACTCGTACTCCTTTTATTTTCTAATTGGCCGATTATTGTTGCATTCGAATGTCATCATTTTATTTTTATTTTTCTATTTTCTAATTGGCCGATTATTGTTGCGTTCGAATGTCATCACTTTATTTTTATTTTTTCATTTTCTTATTGGCCGAATATTGTTACGTTGAATGTCATCACTTTATTTTTATTTATTTTCTAATTGGTCGATTATTGCTACGTTTGAATGTCATCACTTTATTTTCATTTATTTTCTTATTGGCCGATTATTGTTGCGTTTGAATGTCATCACTTTATTTTTATTTTATTTTTTATCATTATTATTTTTTTTTTTTTTGTCTTTAACCTTGCCATACGTTGTTTTCTTTATTCATTGTCTATGACCTATAGATAACCAGTAATTGTTGGTTATTTATACATTGTGGCTGACTGTCTTAATAAAAATTCCGTCATTGTTCTTCGGAAATAATAAAGTCACTTTAGGTTCCATTTACCATTTTGAGAGAAATACAGAATATTTCGGATTTTGACATCTTAGGATTTTCAAAATAAAGAGAATTAATGGTACAGAAGTGCACTGGTTCAGTTAATTGAATATGTTTTTATTGGTTTCCATATTTCAGTTTGAGGTATTCATACAGCTTGAAATTTTTTCGGAATAAGCCGGTTCCGTATCTAACCGATTTTGATATTTCACAATAATACAGCTTTTGTAATTTCCTGTGATAGCAAATTTGCACATTTTGTGAGAAAATGAGCTGAAAAACCTGTGTTTTTTTTATTTTATTTATTTAAACTGTAGTAAGAATGCTTTCCAGAAAAGTATATAGCATGTGGATTTAAGTAGCCTTTCTTTACTGAGATGTCAAAATCTGCTGAGCATTAAGCAAAACCTTTTGTTTTAATGGGAAATGTTAGAAATTTGGCTTCTACGGAAACAGATTAATTGTTGTATTTTTTTTAAATAACAACCCATATTTGAAATATATTTACATGTATAGACATTGTAAGAGCTAAAATAAGCACAAAAGGAAGCCTAAATTTAACCTCCCTTACATTTTATTTGTCATGCCAAAATTTGGTCCAAAATTTAAGTTGGTAAGTGCAACTTTATCGGATTTTTTACGGAAAATCATAACCAAAATCAGTTTGTTGGAACATTACGTTTTAAAATGACTGAAACATTATTTGGGTTCAATGAATCGTAATTATGAAACATGTTTCAGATGCAGCTAAAAGAAACGCCCTTCTTGTATACTTTATACCTGTGTTTAGAATAGTCACAGCGCCAATACGAACAAGTAAAAAGATAGAAAGAAAATACATCAAGGCAAGATATAGTTAATTTATTCTACATTAGCTTAGCTCACAAATGAAAAAAATAATATAACAATTGCCTGACACCTATTTTAAGGCTAGTGACGGTGAGGGTGATGATATTGAAGTAATCATTGTTTTCTCCCATGGTTTGCTTTTCACGCACACAGACAGCACAGCAAAATGCATTATTTGTTAACAAACAATAATAAAAAAAAATTCTTTTTAAAACAATGAATCATTATATTATGAAGTAATAATTTCCATATTTAATGAGACATTGAAAATATAAAATAATTTTAGGGTGGACGTCTTCATATCCAATACCAAAGATAAGATCATGTCAGTTCCGCAGGCAGCAAATAATTTTATCGCAATATAAAAGATATTTTGTATTAAAATATTAAATTTCTCATTACTTTGTATCAACTACAACTAAAAAAATATAAAATTAATACGATTATTGACAAAATGTCCATTCTTGGTTATTTTACGACAACTTTACGATCTCGATAGAAGAATAGGCTATGAACAATTTTGTCTCGGGATCGGGTGGTACGACACTTTTATGGGTATTAGGTAATAAAATCGGATAGGAGCGAGTAAATTTAACTCTACCTATTTCATCATAATTACGAAACATTTCATAAAATAATGGTAATAAATAGTTTACCGACTAACTCCCCATTGAATCCCGCACAGAAATTAAGATTTATAACAGTATTTTAAATGAAATCTCATAAACACTACACACCACTTGTCTATCTAATTTATCTTGATATTTAATATGCATGAAACCTATTAATTATTACTAAAATGAATCATTAATATTGCACTTAAAACCTGGATTTTCTTTTTTGTTCAACTTAGCAGGATTTAGGAAAATAAAAGTAGAAAAAATCATTGTTTTATTCAAAAAATGTTATGATTCAAGAGTAGAATTTGAATTGGAGAGATCCAAGATTCTTAGTTCAAAATAAAACTGGAAGTAAAAATGATAGAATAAAAACGAATTCATATGTTATAAAAGGGACAGAAATAAATAGTCATCAAAGGACAGACAGCAACAGAAAACAAAACACTACAAACTATAAAGATTAAGCAAAAATAATCATATGACAACGAGGGCGAGTAAAGTCCCAAGCCAGGAAACTGTAATCCAGTAGATGTCGTTTTTTTAATGTTTTTAAAAGTATTGTACTTTTTTACATTGCTTTTGGCCGATAACTGACTGTTACATTCGAATACCATCTTCGTGTTTGGCCGATATAAACTGACTGTTACAGTTGAATATCAGCACATTTTATATGTGTCCTTTGTTATAGGAGCAACATTTGGATAGTTGTAGAGACTTAAACAGCTTATTTTATATCCTAAGAAATGAAACACTTAATTCATTCCCTAAATGATTCTAAACATCTTAACACTATAATTACCACCCTTCTTAAAATACAAGAAAATAAAAAAATCTTTTTTTAAATTATTTATATGACAATAATATGTAATGGAAAAAACGAATACCTTCTTTGCACATTTGATTTCACAAAAATAATTGTTTTTGATATTCACTAGGGTTTTACATAAATACTTGAATTTAAAATACTAAAAACCAACCTGAAGACATTATCAAAAATGTATAAAATATTTCCTATTGATTAAAGGAAAAATTACTTGACCTCATTGTGAATCTTCTGTTGAGCTTTTCTACTGCATAGCTGAGAAGCTGTCGGAAGGAATATCCCCTCCAACTGTTGTTCTAGGTGAAATATGCAGTAGAACTCATAACGATTGCATAAATTGCTAGGATCAATATGTCTCAACGCGTTTAGATTCTAAACCCATAAATCTAACGTGTTTAGATTTTAAACGCGTTTATACGTTTTTTGCTTTATAAAAGACACAAAGAATATATTTCGCATTCCTTTAAAGGGAAATCACACAATTGTTTATGCGCATATTTCAGTGCGACGCTATTGTTTTGTGTTTCAATTGTGACGTTGCCCGATTTTGCGGCGCATCTCCGATCGCTAGCAAGGTAGATGTCTAATCCGGATTATATTCTGGGTTCCTAGTCAATATCCGAGGCGATCTTCCTTCGGGACCTCTCGGATATAGACTCAGGTCAGAGCAAATGAATTTAGATGGAATCTCTACTAAATTACCGCTTACGATTTTAAATTCTTGTTCGCGTGATTTATTTAAATTTTTGTGTCCCAATAGATCACCTATATTTTTAAATAATTATTACAGATACTAAAAATATTATATTCTTACCGTTAACGGTAGAAAACAGAAAAAAGAACATTTATTACGTCACTTCTGTAATTGCTTCTTTAAGAATGGGAAGACGTCATATTTGTTGCCATGGATTTGTAAACAATGACGTCACTTGGGTCAGGGCAATTCTCAAATATGGGGGATGTTGTAAGACCAATCGCAAAGGAGAAGCCACTCGCTCTGACCTGGGGTAATATTGGAACGAAAATATTTCCCCAGGATGCCAGGTTAATCTTGGTCAATATCCTAAGCGATCTTCCCTCGGGATCTCTCGGATTTAGACTAGGTTAGGACAAATGAATTAGATGGAATAACCTTTTTATTTTATAACTTTTAAGACTTTTTTAGACATGGTACTCGACGGGCATATCAGGGAAAACAAATATTTAATTTTTACGCATATGCCAGAATATTGTTATCAAAAGATGAGCAAATTGTTTACTGGAATTTGACGAATTAAAGACTAGTAGTATGGCCAGTACAATGGAAGATTGGGTAACAATACATTTACAAAAATAATAAGAAGAAGAAGAATGAGAATAACAATAAGAAAAAAAAACAAACTAAACAATATAATTATTTGATTTTTCAATCCGTTAAGTACATAAATATGCCGCGAAGTGACAATTCTCGGGCATGATATCAATTAAAACCTTTTGCGGCAGCATTTTCCGTAGATACCTCGCTAGCTTCAGTCTTAGCTTAATACCTTACGTGAAAGGAATTAATTTTAAAAATTTATATATTTAAAAACAGAAAGACGCCTTGCAATTATCTTTATTTCACACGGTGCATAGCCATAACGGATCCTTCCGGCACGTAACGGAACCTTCCGGAGCAAAACGGAACCTTTCTGAATTGTTTACAGAATCGAAGATGGATGATCCCTACAAAACTGTGAACAAATCAAACACAGAGGGTTATG
>JAULBM010021193.1:0-11352 GCA_032357055.1 Geukensia granosissima | reverse complement strand
ACGGACGCCCCTTTAGCAGGGGTTCTACCTGCAGGCGGAGAAACCAAACAGCCTATTTCTATACCCCGGCCGCCCTCAGGGGCAATTTAACATAGGTGATTCATGAATATGCCCAAGCAAAATATCTTTTTTATTAAGAACTATGTTTACAAAAAATAACCTAATTTTATTATTGAAAAATTTCCAGAACTGATGAGTCATTCTACAATCATAAAACAGGTGTTCTATTGTTTCCTCATCAGTTCTACGAAAAGTGCATAATTTTGAATCTTTCAGTTTGATTTTGTACACAAAGCTATTAGTTGGTATAATTCTATGTAAAAATTTATATTGAAAACTGTGCAAATGAGAGTCCTTGCATGACTTTTCAGCGATTTCAAATATACTAGTCCAGTCTGTTACAACAGTATCTAAATGTTTTTCCCATTTCAAAAATTTTTGCAATGGATAGTTGACAATTTTTTTTATTAAATCATTATATACAAATTTAGGTTTTTGACAATCAACAAGTTTCTGTATAAATTTGTCTGAGGGAGTTACATCTTTATTAATATTGTATTGACAACTTCTTATTGTTTTTTTGTAATCTTTTGGGATATTTGCTAATAGTCTGTAGTATCTTAAAAAACCCAAGTTTATGGATGCCATTTTATAAAAATTTAATTGACAACACAGCAAAGATTTCAAGACTAAGACACGAGCCATAACAGGGACATTTTGTCAATTTTCTCAGTGATTAAAGGAGAAGACCATGTTTTTTAGAAAGTTATAAATATTAAAGCTTAACGGTCAATTGGTCATGAAAATCAAATTAAAATATATGAATCTGCCCTTTTTACTATTCAAATCGCTGTTTTTAAATAATGGTTTTTGAATTTCCCGCGCCAATGTGCGCCGCCATGATTGGTTTAGTTGTGACATCACGAAGTGGGTTTGTAAAGTGAAAGTGAATAGGCAAACATTTGATAATCGTGTATGATGTCTTGAGAAAGTGAAAATTTGGGACTAGCTCCATATAATTTCGAGCCAGAATTTAGAGAGAAAGAGATCAAGGAACTACGTAGTAAGATGTCCAAATGCAGTAAATGAGGAAGAGATTTGCAGCTCAAGGACTGGTGTTTTTGTCACGAGTGTGAGGAAATGGATACTGTCGGCACTTTTTGTTGGATTGGGGATGACAAAAAAACTTTTAGAACACTTCCCTTTTTCATTTATGCAGTACGTTTAAAAGCCTGACAGTATGGCATGATTTTTTAATGAACTAGTTAAAAATTGACGGATCAAATTCTTTGTTTACATGTCCAGCATTAGTTACAAACCTACTTAGTGACGTCACACGCTAATCGGAAGCTATCAGCAATAATCAATAAAATTATCACCATCCATGCCTTACAAGCAGGAGAGTTCTACAAGATGGCTATCTACATGAAATTTGAAGATTTCGATTTTTGCATAGCCTTGTGCATTTTATGCAAGGACTTTTTGTATTAAAAGTTATTTTTTTATTTTCATAGGTATGATTTCTTATAGGAAGTCAGCTTATTACAAAGGTGGTCTTTCCCTTTGAGGGGCATATCTTACTACAGAAATATTCAACCAGGACTCAACATTTAACTCAATTGAGATATCATTGGAGATCAAAACAGTTTTAGTGATAAACTAAAAAAAAAAAATTTCATTCAAAATTAGGGGGTGGGGCATACCCATGGGAGTGACCATTTAACTTGTTTTGCGATGATGACTAAAAATATACAGTGTACTCCGGATAATTGGATGTTAGAAATGTCAAGAAAAATTATTCTATTTCCCGATGTATTCTTATAGACGAGGAATGAATTTTTAACTTTTTTTCAGACCAACAGCTTTGTGAGCAAGGTGTGTGTTGCCGTAGAACGATCAGCTGATGCGATAATGTTGGATGCGTCTTGTTTTTATGTATTATATGAATTGTAATATGAATAATAATAAAATAAATCTGTTTTTTTTTAAATAAATATTTAAAACTCTTCCCAATTGTGTTTTTATTTGACTGTTGTGTGTGTGTGTTTTCTTGTTTATATCGTCTGTATATTTGTAATCAGCTGACACAGGTAAATGACCTTTAGATCGGGCTAAAAATAACTATGATTCTCTGAAACTGTTACAGTACAACCTGACTCACTTACGTCTTTTAAGATAACGTTGGTTTGAAGACAAATAAAGAAAAAATATAGTTTCATAAATTTATTACATGTATCATCACATCATAACAAACAATATTATTAAAAATGAAATAATATTTCTTTCACATAAACATGAGCACTACATATAAAATGCACTAAAATTGCTGACAAGTGTTTATTAGTTTAAATAAATGTTCATGGCATCCAGTTGACGAATTCTGTAATGGCAGTCTGTCTTTTCATCGCTTGTATGAAGCTGGTTATCTGGTCTTCCACCTTGTAGTAATGTGAGTAGTCAGATACGTTGTTGAACTCTAAACCTTGACGAACAACGGCCAACGCTTGTAGAAGTTGAGTGGATGTTGGTCTGACGGCAGGATGTACCTCCTCGTCGTCGCTGTCGGCCTGGTGTGTAGTGTCATCTCGGCTCTCTGTTCATTCTGCTAAGATGGAGCTGCAGATATCTTGGTCAGAAGGAACACCAGTGCACAGAATGTCTAAGTCGATGTCGACGAACTGCTTGAATTCGGTGCCGGTCATTTCTGTAGGGACGAGTGTAGGAGTGTCGTCGTCAACCTGCTGCAATGTGCTGTCTGGTGCAACGAAGCCACCTTTTCTGAAGCAGTTGGAGATTGTGGTGGTAGTAACAGCAGCCCATGACTTTTTGGCTAGGTGGACAGCGTCTAGTAGTGTGAGTTTACGGGACAGTTGTGTGGCAGTAAGTCTGGTAGTCTCCGTTGTCTCAATCTCGTTGATTATCTTTTTAACCATGTTGCTGCGATAGTTGGATTTGAGGTTACGAATGATGCCCTGGTCACACGGTTGTATAATGGACGTTGTGTTAGGTGGTAGGAACTTCAGGTCAATGTTGTTCAAACCATCGGCTGCTGACTGTGGGTGGGCGCTGCAGTTATCAACCAGTAGAAGTACTTTTCGCTGTTGTCGGCGCATGTCGTTATTAAACTTCTTTAACCATTGGATGAATATGTCAGAAGTCATCCATGCATTGGAGTTAGATTTGTATATAACAGGCAAGTGTTTGACCCCTCTGAAGCAGCGTGGTTCCTGGCTTTTACCGATGACAAGTAGTGGACGTTTGTCTGTGCCAGTCATGTTGGTGGCTACCAGTAGTGTGATTCTGTCTTTGGATTTTTTACTGCCTGCAGTGCTCTCGAATTTGTCAGCCAATGTACCATCAGGGATTGCACGGTAGTAGAGGCCTGTCTCATCTGCATTGTACACGTCGTCTGGTTGGTAGGACTGAAGTATGTCAGGAAGGACAGTAGTTGTCCAGTTGTCTGCTGCTACTGTGTCCGCATCTTTCTTCTCCCCGTGGCATTTCTTGTATACAATGTTGTTTCTGGCTTTCCATCTCTCAAACCAGCCATTAGTTGGAATGAAGTCTGGTTTGTCTAGTTGTGTGGCAAGTTCTTTGGCCTTTCCTTGTAGAATTGGTCCGGAAAGTGGAATGTCTCGCTCTCTGGCACTCTTGAACCATTCAAGGAGTGCTTTCTCTACCTCGGAATCTTTACCACTGACAATTCTTTTGCGTTTGGTGTTGCCATTTGTTTCTACTGCTTTACGTATGTCATCTTTTTTGGCGTTAATTCTGGATACCTGGGCCTGAGAGATGTTTAGAGTTTTACAGATCTCTGCCTGTTTATGACCTTTGTCTAACAGTTTAACAACCTCAAACTTGTCGCCAAGTGAGAGATCATTACGTTTACGCTTGCCTGTGTTCATCTTAAGACTTAAAACTTGTGAATGACAACCATGGGATCGATTCTGCTATTTAAGACAATCCAGTGACCAGTCCAAGCTTTAAAAGAATTTCACAGCTTGCTCCTTATGCCAAGCTGTGAAATTTTAAATAAAAGATAAAAAAAATAATCACTTCCTTTGAAGTTATGTATATGGTTTAGGGGTGGGGATCTGAACTGTTTTCAAGTTTTTTGGGTGGGGTCAACCTCAGGAATTACCTCTTTAATTTGTCTTTTTATGTCAAGTTAGAATATATTTATATGGTTTAAGGGAGGGGATCTCAACTGTTTTTGAGATTAATTGAAATTTTCATCAAATTTTCATTTTTAAAAAATTGCCTTTTGATTACAGGTAAGAATAAATATAGTTTAGAAGTGGGGATCTCTACAGGTATTGACATATCTTGAGATTTTACTTATCTGGGTGTGACCCCACACCAGAGGCAGGAATAAAAATTCCAAATCTTCAGCACAGACAACTTTTTAAGTGTGACGAATGCACTTAATTTCAACTTTCTATCTTCAGCAGTGTTGGAGGAGTTCTTGGTCTCCTAGGGGCAATGCCCCCAGGGGTGCGACTGAAAGGTACTGTAAGTTGTGTTTTGTAAATTTCAAAATCCTAACTTTTATAGTTTAAACTTAAGGAGATTTCACCATTTCTTGGATCTCGTGAAATTCGTTTTTCACTTATAATTTTGCCCTGAGGGGTCAAATTTGAATTATTGGGAGTCTATTCCCTATCCAGTGGTCCACATGCTCTTCCTTGATGCCAAGTTTCAAGTTTCTATCATTAGCAGTCTCTGAGATTAGCTTGGACACTAGAGGGACATAATATACGTATTTGCATATATACGGACGGATTGTATTACATGATCCCCTCTCTTTCGCTAAGCTGGGGGATAATACTATACTTAGTATTGAGTCTTCCCTGGAAGACATGTGTCACCTGCTTTCTATTTGCCTAGAAAGGCAAGCAAACATTGAAGGCAACAAGTTTGATTAATTTCTGTTGAATGGTTTAGAAGGAGTAGCAGGTTACTTAAGAGTGGGACATTACCATGGTCATGATGGTATCTATCATAATCCATTCTGTATCTAACACATACACACACACACAATCAGATAAATAGTACAAAAAACGATTTTTTTTAAAAATTTTACATTAAAAGCTGGGCCCCTTGATTTAAAAAGTTAGGGGTCCAGCTGGCCCCTGGAAGGAAAAAGTTAAATTCTATCCCTGAAATAGGTGCAATACTGCATCTATTGATAAAGAATCTCTGAAAGTTTGTTTAATTTCTATTCAGTGGTTCAGGAGGATTAGCAGATTAGAAATGGTAACTGCCAATTCCTCACTGCATTTTACAAGTCAAAAGTGCAGTAAAATTTCAAATATTGATTTCTGGAAAAATAATGGTCGAATGGCTAAGGAGGAGAAGCAAATTAAAAACTGTTGCCACCCCCACCCCCCTCTATCAGCATATTGCAAGTCAAATTTGCACAAAGAAATTTACTGAACTGAATTCCTGAGAAATAAAATAGGATGTGCAATACTACATTTATTTATAAAGAATCTGTGAAAAATTGTTTAATTTCTATTGAGTCGCTTAAGAGGAGTAGCAGATTAGAAATGGTTTCACTCCATCTAACAAGTCAAAATTACAGCAAAATTTTAAAAATATTTAATTTTTGGAGAAATAAAATGGAGGTGTGACACTACATGTACATCTCATAATAAAGAACCTGATTGATTGATTGATTGATTGTTGTTTAATGCCACGTCGGCAGTATTTCAGCTTTTTTGTGGCGAGAACCTACAATAAAGAACCTGTGACATCTATTAAGTGGTCTAAGAGTCGTAGTGGATTAGAAAGTGTGATGGTGACGATGACAACATGACACAAGATGACAGCGTGATCCCTATATGTCACCCTGTTAGAAGCAGACGACACAATAATGTTATAATGGAGTTGGACATTTCCTGCTTTATATATTTACGGTTCATTCAAGAATTTTCATAGTTCAGTCTGGTAAATTGAAATAACAATAGTGAAAAACAAGTTCTGAGTTAACAATAGTAGATATAGCATGTGCGTGCATGAAGTAATCACCAATAGGAGCGGCTATCATCTAGACAGACACACTATATGTGTATTGAAAGTTTAATTTTTGTTTTATTGAAGTTTTTTACATACATTAAAAAAATTTATAATTTTCTTGACTTTTTGTATATTATGTATTTGAACAGGAGTACAATAAAATGTTTACTGTGCAGATCTATTTATTGTCAACCACTCATTGTCTCAAGTTTAGTGTTATAATCCAATCTTTATAAAGAATACAATATTTTGTAATACATTGACACTGTTAATAAAAAGAAGATGGTCACCGCACATGTCAGTCTCTAGAGTTTGTTTGAATCTTTGTTATATGTAAGAATATTATATTCCGCCGTTACTGTTTACAATGAAAATTGCTACAGACTGGGTACATAAATAATTCATGTTCAACAAAGTGTGTTTTGAAAATAAGATTCAATCTTTTTATGTAAAGTAAAGATAGAGGACAGAACAAGGACTTTTCCAACTAAGTTAGGTGGCAATTGTCTCAGTAAGTCCAGACAAAAAAAAATTCCAGTTAATTTATCATAAGGATTCATGTTAAAAAAAGTTTGTTTGTGGCACTACTTTGATTGGTTGATGGATATGTTGGATTAAACATTTTAAATGAATTTTCTAAAGTCATAGATTCCCATGTTTTAACTGTTAGACAGAGGCAGCCATTTTGGATGGTCAGCAACAATGCTAATACAGTTCTGAGATAGAATGACCGAAGAAAATGGTTGGAAAAGCTCATAGATTCAAATAGATTTGACTGTCATTTGGTGGATGGCTGACTCATGGACAATCATGCCACATCTCCTATTTTCATATCCAATAAGCTCAGTAGGTTCCTTGGGATGTCCAAAACTTACAGTCCAGATTTTATAATTACTGTATCATTAAAATGCTGCTTGCAACATGGTGTGTGTCTATGTCGTATAGAGAAATTCTAATTGAAATTATTATGTGACTACATTAGAATCAAAATTCACCTTATTAACAGGCTGTCCTGATCCTGATGCTGCTAAATCTATACACATCACTACACAACATGATCCTGTTAAGTTTAAAGCTGTCAAACTCTGGCTTCCAACTCGAATGTCCACCAGCTGTGACAGCTCTTCAGCTTTTCTACAAAAAAAAAGAAACAACACAATTATAACTCCAAAAATTTGTTTTGACGAAGATGAAAACAAAAAGTAAAGTTCTTCTTCTTCTTTTTCCTCACACACTCTTTAAGAAATGTCCCAAAGATATGCAAATATTTGTCTGAATTACAGGCAGGTAACAATTTAAGAATATAGTGTTTTCGTTATATTTCAATTAAAGTTACAGGTATCCATATCTTATCTCTCTTTCAAGCAACCCCTCTGTATCAGAGCCTTCTGCCTCTCACAAGTGATCCAATGCACAAGATTGTTCCCTAACAAGCAGATTTTAAATATGTAAATTTAGTAGATGATAGTTGATCCTTTTAATGATTGTGATATCTAAAGATGTTAATTGACCCCTTCATCTCATAAGTTTACCTGTTCCATGTGATTAAATCAATCAATCATTACCGGTATGACGGTCATTGAAAAGTAAACAACTGGAGTTACTTCCCCTGTTTTTGAAAAAATATGTTTTTACTTTGTTTTGAACAAAATTTTTTCATAGTAGTTTATCATGTAGCACTAATGATTAGGACCAAGATTTTCTTAGCTCACAAAGACATTTAAAAGAAAAATTCCTCAAACATTTCTCTTAACAAACATGAATTTCATGTTAATTTTCTCTCAAACTGCTGCACAAATTGACAGTTTCAAAGAAATCCCTAAAAAAATCCAGTGGAATGTGGTAGTCTGTATTTTTATGATTTTACTGTAAATAAAATATTTGTACTATTTGATTATTTTCCTTGAATAAATATGATGGTAATTTCTTATATTTGTTTTATTCAATAAATGAATATGTTAACTAATTAGGTAAAATTAGTTATTTGCTTTATTTATTTATTGGACGTTTGGACTTGTTGACAGATGATTAACAAATCTAGTTCTTCTAATTCTGGTTTCACTATAATTTCTTATGAGCTTATTACATGGTCTAGTGGACCACTCATTTTCTTGTATTTCTATTGGTCCTTATGTTTAGGCGCTTTAATATCTTTGTTACTTGTGAGAGTTGAAAGAAGGAAAGATGGCTGAGAATTGTTTAGTTGTCCTGTGAATTTGTCTTTACAGTATTTACTTTATTTGGAGAGACACATTTCTTATTTGAAGGTCAGTTTCTTTTCTACACATATTAATATTTTATTAACAGTCCAGATAGTAATATTTACTTAGAATGAATGATTTGACAGAAAGTTGACTCGTGAGTGTGGAATACGAGATGAGCGTTGAACGAATGTTTAAAACTGATAATAAATTAAAATATCATATCAATAATTAAAGTTTGATATTTTAATGCTAAATATATTTTTCATAACATGTGTACATGTATTGGTGATGCAGTAAATAGATATATCATATGAATGAATGAATGGATGAAAAGTCGAGTGCACCGTATAAAATCCTTAAAATATTTTAGTTAAACCTTTCCTTTATGCAAACAGGCATACACGATTGCAAATTTAATAGTATTTTTAACGGCGGGTACAAATCCTTTTGTTGTACTAAATCATAATTGACAGTTTTTATAATTAGCTTTATTTGTTGTACAGTTACTTATATTTTTGCCAGTGATGTAAACCACAGATTTGATTTATAACCTTACCAGGAGGCCTTTGCACCTCATGGGAGGTAAGCTTATGTAGTTGTGCTTTTATTATTAATATTTTTGCTTATTAGCTGCTTATTGGCTTTCAGCATAATATCGCATGTAGCTTTTCGTATTTTTATTGTTAATATATTTTTCTAGAGTTCTATATTCAAATATTTTTGCCGAAACTGTTTATATTATATTTATCGGCGGAACTTGTAATGTAATTTTACGGGTTACTATTATATTGATTCTTTTGCCATTAATGTTTATTGATTTTCTAATCGATGGAAAATATACAAAGTCAGGAATATATGAAATGTTTTTTATTTAATATTTCACAGTACGATTTCAAATATGTAATTGATATAGACATGTAGTGGGAAAACAACAAAATAAACTAGAATTCTTATGAATGTATTATTTTTACAGGGTATACTTTTGTTGGATTTATTGTAATCTCCTGACATCGAAATGAAGTAAATATAAAACCCTAGTGATTGTGTGAAGTCTTTATTCATACTCAGAAAGGACTGTTACAGGAACATGGAACAGCGCTGCTAATTTAATATTGACCAGAGTTACTATTCTCTGTGTTTTTTGTTCCCAGCTAGAAGCAAGGGTAGACTGATTAATCATATTATTGGATTAAGAACAGTGGGGCTGGGCATGCTTTATGTAACTTTGAGCAGAAAGGCTGATAGTATATTGTTGACAGATTTCTAACACAACAGTTTTCGCAATGGTAAAACCCAGACTTTCTTTGTGAAGAGATCTGATCTTGTACAAATTATTGACCTGAGTCTGGAAGTTAGCCTACATTTAAACTTCTGATTGTGAAACTGTTAGTGGACAGTTGTATGCCATTCAAGCAACTTGTACCTTATAACAGTCTGTGAAGAAATACCAAGCTTTGAAGCAACATTTTTTGTTGCGGTGATTTTACTCATATTACAACAGCAGCTAACAACAGCTGACTCAACCTTCCTGTCAAAATTTCCCGCCTTTTTCCACAAGGTTTTTTTTTTTCGGTCACATGACCTCAACATGGTGGGTGTCAATCCGGAAGTTGATTTATGTTAATCGAAGAACTCAGATTAAATGAAAATGGTATAAACTGATAAATTGTGGTCGAACCTGCACTTAAGAAGTGCCATGCTTTAATTCTGCATATGACTTTTCACCACAAAATAAACAGGAAATATCGAAAAACTCAAATAATTTTTAAAAAATCATATCTGATATCGATACATGTGTATTAAATAAAAATAATAGATAGAACTAATGAATCTTCTATAAAAGACATGGATACCCAAAATAGTGATGTACTCCTACAACTTACCGTGGATTGCAGTGCTATTCTGACAGGATCAGAACATAAAAAGTTGAGACATGAAGTGGAATCCTTGAGCAGAGAACTTATATATAGTATACATGTTCTTCATACTCGGTTGATGACGACTATGCACATGCCAGGCTGAGACTTGACCCCCTTTCTCCATTTTAGATTTTATTCCCATAAGGATAATTTTTTTCTCATACCCAAAAGTGGGGTGCACCTATACAGATTGGTGGAATTTCCATACAACAACAACAACAACATGGCTTAATAGACAAAAATCTAATAAGAAAGGGGAGATTACTCCAGCTGATATTTTTGATATAACCAAGTAGGTTTATACCGAAGTAATTGTAATGGTCCCCAGCATTTTGTTATATCCAAACTTTACTGTATATGGCGTGACTTTTTACCATACAAAAAAGGTTGCATAAGACTCGCATCACATGTGATAATGTGTTGACGTTTGCCAGTTACCTGCTAAAGGTTAGCATTTCTCTCTGGGCACTCTGGCTTCTTCCACCAAAACTGACTGGCACCAAAATATTGTTGAAAGTTTTGTTAAACCCGAAATAAAACAAACAAATGGCTTTAACATTAAATGTGTCCTAACTTTTTAGAGAGGGAATGTTTCGATAATAACTATTTGGGAAGACATTTTCATTTAAGATCGACATGTGTGATGGGAATACATTTTATTGACAAAACATTACAAATAACACAGATTTGAACCTATTACCTTTGTAGGCAAAAATCAGAAGAAAAGACCGAGAAGCATCTAAATCCTTTGAAAGTTTTAATGAAGACAGAGGAAGTGATGTCAGATAATACTGTGATGGTGGCAGATGGAGGTGACTTTGTTTCCACGGCAGCTTACATTCTAAGGTACGAGAGCAAATATTCCAGAGTGTTATCAAATTTGTTTTTTATGCCCCAACCTTAAGGCGGTGGGGGCATCAAGTTTTACATTTTTCATACATATGTATGTCACTCTATCAACTTCTGGGCTTGTGTATGTAGGATCAATTCGAGTTTGGGGCCTGGGTGGCCGAGTTTTCTAGGTAGTTGATTTAAACTTACCTGTATAGATCACTGAAGTCTATCACCTATACGGCGTGAGTTCGCGCCTGGGTTTGTACCATACAAAAACAGGTTGGGTTTAACTTGCATTGCACGTGATAAGGTTTGTCAGTTACCTGCCCAAGGTTGGTGGTTCTCTCCGGATACTCCGGCTTCCTCCACCAGTAAAA
>JAULBM010021182.1:0-11353 GCA_032357055.1 Geukensia granosissima | reverse complement strand
TAAAAGGCCCCGAAATGCAAATTGTGAAACTATACATAAAACACGACAATCGACCTAATCTAAAGCAAAAATAGTGATCATATAACAATAAATAACTAACAAAACAACAACAACCACTGGGCTACAGGTTCCACTGAGCCCACTCCTGTGTTTTTTCAGGAGATTCGTCAAAGCCTTTGATCCATTTGTTTTCGTTTTATCTTTTATTTTGTTTCAAATTTGTTTTGTCTCTTGGGATTTTGTATTTCTGATTTCTCACATTGGCATTCTATACTGGACATTTAATTTCAAATATGTTTATGTTATCGAAATTGTCATAGATAGATGTCATTAAAAATCATCCCATGAGCCACAATATGAATTTTTGGGCGAGTGAGAGTAGCGAAAGATTCATATCGTGGCGAGCGCGGATGATATTTTAAATTTATCATCCTTCGTCATCGCTATATCGACCTGTTGAACAGTTCAGTAAAAATCGTATGGTAGCGAGCGCGTGCTAATGAACTTGACCCGAAAATATTAGCGTTTGACCAGAATATATCAATCGATTCTCCCAAAGTTTGAAATCATGCTTTATTTTATTAACATTATTCAATAAAGTTTTTTATGGTCTTGCATTAAACAAAAGACTTGTTTCTTGCAAAAGTCGAGGGACACATGAAAAGATCTCTTGAAAATTTCGTCTTTCCGGCTTTCTGATATTTTTGGTGGTTTTTTTTTAATTCCTGGGACGATCATACAAAAAAAGTTTGAACAGCACGTCAACATAAAGAAATGTAACCTACCTATATTTTATGAAATTTTATTGCAAACTGAAGCGGTAACCAAGTAATCCGGCGTTTCCTCCATCCATCGTAGTTTACATAAATGATGTTGATGATTTACGTATGACGTCATGGGTTTCTATTTTGCGGATGTTTTGTTTGATGACAAGAATTTCTCTTCTATCTATATATAAAACGTAGTGTATTTGACTTAAAAGACCTTTTGATGCATACACTATTATACTTTAATAATAAAAACAAAATCTTGGTGTCGTGTATTCCTAGATACTAATTTAGAATATACTATTTTACTGCCTATTATTGACCCAAAAGAGTATCTGCGGATATATATCAAGACTTGCAAATTATTTCCCGCACATAGTTAGGAGAATTTAAATAAAAGCTTGATATTTTAAACATTTTATAAAACTGAACGATGATAAATACAAAATTACGAATGTTAAATAAATATGGAAAATTTAATTATGCTATATGTACATTTCAAAGAATAACCTCTCTCACCAGTAGCATCAGAACCGATACATAGGAAGTCAAAGATTCAAATATAGCAAAAGAAGCACTCAAATCCAAACAAATCGAAATAGGAAGCCAAATCCGACGGCAGGGACAACTACTAAGTGCGTTACTTTATAAGGCCTATTTTCAGTGTTTTAGAATTTTAGCAAATGCATCAAATTCCTGTAAAACATTGTTTGATAATTCCAATAATGTATTCTTAGAATAGGAATAATGGAGATGTTAAGTTTACCCCGGTAAATTACATTCCAGGCGCATTGAAAAACTATTTTTACAAGTATATACATATATCAGGCGTACATATTATGAAATTGAAACAAAAAAACGTACATGCTTTGCAATAAAAATGTGTTCATCTTGCAGAATGAATAAAGTGCAAGTAATCTGCAATAATTATTTCTACAAACTGTTTTTAATTCTCTTTGATAATTTTTACATTGCTATTGTCTACAGGAAGTTACGTTTTGCACGAGCTGAGCTCGCGCCCGGGTGACAGTATTACATGTTTTAAACTTTTGTCGTCATTAAGTTGTTTTATTTCAGTTATTCATACAGAAAAACGCTTTAAATAAAGGATGGATAAATTTTGCTTTTAAATGTTTTTTTACAGACAGAGCCACTCCGTAAGTTCTTCGGTCGCAAACATGATTTGGTTGACCGATACGAAATATCCATTTCACAAATGAAAATGGATATCTTCTCACCGACATGAAAACAAATCCGTTCCTGTTCCGGTTGTGACCAACATCGATTGTGACTATACACCGGCTCGGCTACTGAGTTACACGACGGGTGCCACTAGTGAACTCACCCTGGTTTTTGTAGGGTTCGTGTTACCCTAGCTTTAGTTTTCAGTGTAGTGTTGGGTGTTCTATATTTGTCTTTCGTTACAATTGTTTGGCCATGGTCTTGTCTGTCTTCCGACTTAACGATTTCTGTCTGCTCCTTTGGTATCTTTGAATTCATTTTTCATGTTCCAATTTAATGTATTGAATGTATGTCGAACATTAGCTCCCGCAAAAAGAAGGATGACATACACTCAATGTCAATGTACTAGTGATGTAATGTTTACAGATAATCTACATACCAGGTGTACTAGTGATGTAATGTTTACAGATAATCTACATACCAGGTGTACTAATAATGTAATGTTTAAAGATAATCTACATACCAGGTGTACTGGTAATGACTTTTGTTATGTTTACAGATAATCTACATACCAGGTGTACTGGTGATGTTATGTTTACAGATAATCTACATACCAGGTGTACTGGTGATGTTATGTTTACAGCTGGGAGATAAGACTAAAGAATCTGTAATAAAATAATTATTAACCAATCATGGAATAAAAGAAAAATAAAACATTATTGTATTTAAAGTTCCATGTTTAGTCATATTTGACTATTTTGATTTTAATTGCAATCAGCCGCTGTTTACACATATAAAAACATTCAATTTTTTCTTCGGTTTCCAAGCCCAATATTAACATTAATTTGCTACCTAAACCATTGCCCATGAAAAGCATGCCTCCCCACAGAACTTCATTTGACAATATCCAATTATATTTAATCTATTATATGTCAATTAGGTTCATGTAATGAAAAACGAATATGTTTCAAAATATATTTGGGAAATTGATGTTTACTGTGACGTTTTAAAATCTAAGAAAATTTCGTGCATTTTTGTCTGTTTTAAAACAAGCAAATTAAGTAAGTACTTGCAATAAAAAATGAAGTAAGTACTTGCAATGAAAAATTAAGAAAGTACTTGCAATAAAAATTAAGTAAGTACTTGATATAAAAAATTAAGTAAGTACTTGCAATAAAAAATTAAGTAAGTACTTGATATAAAAAATTAAATAAGTACTTGCAATAAAAAATTAAGTAAGTACTTGCAATAAAAAATGCACAATGCGGATAGTATTACGTGTTAATATGTGTTGAGGCTGCACACATCTAGAACAAGGGGGAAAATGGTGAATGCCTTTACATTAACCTTGACCCTGTGGTATTTCAACGTAAAAATGATTTTTAATATTTGTGCTCCTACAATGCAGAACGAAAAAATCGTGAAATATTGCAATAATCCCGTTTTCTGTTATTTAAATTGGTCAAATGTTTTGTCAATGTGTGAATTTCTCTTTTCGCTTAGTAATAAGTACAGTATAAATATAGAATAACAGACGTTTTGAAGGTCTTGAATGAAATTATACTCACTATCTCAGCGAGCCCGACAGATGATATTTTCAGCCGAGACCTTTAAAATTTTTCGGCAACCTCGTTATCAACAACACGTGACCACTTGTCTGATATTTTCCAGAATCAAAGGTGAAGACACACGCGCAATTGATACTTTAAATATTATCAGGCAACCTCAAAACGAAAAATTACAAAACTGCCAATAAATTTAAATTATCATCTAAGCGTAAGCATCTGTCCTGTTCAGTCCGAACAATGAGAGATAAAGGTGCTTTGCAAGCCCAGCACGTTAGACAGCATCACGTTGACAAGGGAAAATTAAACAAACGAACATTTTCAGTATTGTGCTGGACACAGTAATGTGCTTGGTACAGTAAACAGCCAGGTACAATAAATAACTGAATCAGTGATCATTTTGCACCCTTTGTCGTCTGTTTTGTAATTTGTAGTTAGATTTTGTTGCTTGATATTTCAAGAATTCGTCGCGCGTGAGCTTAGAGTCGTCATACTGTAAATTATCAGGCAAGCAGTCACGTGACGATGATTTTGACGACCCGATAAAAAGAATATCGGACGTTTTAACGGTCTCGACCGAAATCATCTTCCGTATCACAACTCGCTCTGAAGGGCTCGCTGAGATACTTAAGTACGTTTCACTGAACTGAGTCTCTCATGTTTTGACAATTATTTCTAAAAGCAATAACAAAATCCTTAAAGGAAATTTAGAATGAATTTTACCTAACTCACTGGCAATAGAATTTCGTGTTCGATGATAATTTTAACTTCGACATTCAAAACGTCCGTTATTCGTTATATATCTCCAAACTTAAGCTACTTTTGTTGAATTTTTCGTAAGGAATATAAAAAAAATTATTAAAATCAGAGGAGAAATTACAGTTTTGGTTTGTTTGTTTTCATTATGTCTTTTAGTTGTTTCGAGTTGATCTTGTCTCTTTGGACTACAATCGGATCACGCTTGGCTATTTCCGACTATCTTTGTAAACGTAGCCTCGGACAGAAGCAGTGTTTTCGGGCAAAAACTGTTAACACACGCGGATGTCCATGTGCAAGAAACTACTTTTTAATACCAAGCCAGATATTTTCTGATGTGGAAGAAAAACGAAGTAAAATAAATTAAAACAATATTTGTCAACAACTTTAAACATAGATTTTCTTGTCTTAAACTACAAGCATTGCAATCTGTAATGACTGTAATATCAGATGTCAAAATGGATATCTGACGTCATATAAAACAAGAGATATCTGCCGACTTACTAACAAATCTCTAATTGAACGATTCTAATAAAAAAATAATATAAGATTCCTCATATTCTTAGTCGCCTTTCTTGTCCTTTGATCCCTTATAAAATAAAATAATATACAAAAATGTTGCATTTTAAAATATGTTGAATCATTTGGATTGATTGATTGATTGATTGAATTAATGAATGATGATTACGAATGAAACCTGATTTGTACTAGACCGACACGCTAAGCCGAATTTTTAACGTGCTAGCTCACGAAAGCAACCGTCCGCAGGAAGACGTGCCACTTTACCCAGACACATTATCCTGACTCTGGGCCGACCAGTCTTTGCTCTTACTCCTAAATGCTGCGTAGCGGAGAAACATCAAATACCAATTTTAATGTCTTTGGTTTGACCCGGTCGGGGATCGATCACACGACCTTCCGCACTCGAGGCGAGCACGCTAACCATTACACAACCGAAGCGGTTGAATCATTTGGAAAAAAACATCAATATAAATAAAATTTTCTATATTATGGGAAGACTTTTGCCAACTGTGTAATCTTTCATGTCGAAAACGGTAAGAGATAGTGAAAATCCCTTCAGATACTGCCAAAATTTCTAAATCTAAATCGGATTAAAAATAAAAATATTCATTTGCTAAAATGCATTTGGTCTTTTTTTAAATCGGTAAAAGCTACAACTAATACTTAGAGCAATATCTTGTTGTATTTTAACAATGAATCCTTTTTTTTGCACACTTTGTTTCCTTTTGCTGAAAAACGTATTAGTTAGATAACTTCTGTTTATTTCATATAGCGCTCATTTGATGGAAGACAATCGTAGAATGGGATGAAAAATAAAAAAAAATTCTTATCACCTGGAGACATTAAAACAATTTCTATTTAAAAATCTGTAACGCTTAGGGTAACATTTTAAAGGAAATCATATAAAATTAAACATATATCCATCAAAATCGGATAAGTAATAAATACGTCCGAAAATTAGAGCGGTGTCATTGTTTCGTAAATCTCAATAACGTTAAGCGACGGTCATGGTGAATGGTGGTTGGTAAAGGTGGCTTCGTTATACATTATAATCAGACAAATATAATTTACACTCTATATAAAAATACTTTATCAGCCTCTACTTTAAAATGGGGGAATTATCTTGTATCAAAAATTAATGTCTAAAATTAACCACAAAAAAATTTTCGTTCGGAAACCAATCCGTAAACAATCACCTACGTCGACAACAACGATTTTGGCATACAATAAATCAGTGGTAGTTAAGGACGTCCTGAAATGACAGATCATTGATGCTATACAGGCATAAAAAACTTTGGCTGCAGGATATGATACAAGCAAAAAACTTTATCCTAAAGATAAACACCACTTTTTTTTTCAAATCGTTGGCCTTTAGTATTTAAATAAAAAAAATGTGCTGTATTTTGTATGGTTTGGCTCAATTTTTTCCAAAAATGTAGGTGTACCTACTTGGATTGAATGTAAGCATGCCAGTACATTTCTTCAGTGCAAAGTCGGCATCAGCATTTAAATATCCAACCTACAACAAATATACCAAAACAGGGGAAAATCAAACTATTTTCTGTAGAATTTTGAGACACAAATTTCTTTTTTTTTTCAATAAATATTTTTAAGTCTTTAATTCCTGTAATATATATAGAAGTATTACATAATTTAAAAATTACTTCCTTTAATGTGATTCCTAACATGAAAAATTGTTTGAAGCGTTTTACAATTGAATTAATCAGTCAGATTTCGCTCAGAATTATTCCAAAACTGTAACAGAAAGCACATTGTAATAGCTTAAATAATTGCTTCATACTCATACAAATCAGTCGGATTTGGCTTCCCATTTCTGTTGGTTTGGAATTGAGTGCTTCTTTTGCTATATTTGAATCTTTGACTTGTACATATAGCATACCTCAATTTTTAATATTTATTTATTATTAGTAATTTTGTATATATAATTATCAGCAAGTAAATTAGCTGACTATACAACAAGATTTTGATGGTACAATGCTACATTACTTTAGCAAAATCGGAACTTTAATTTAGATATATACAGTAACTGGACTGGCAAATTAGAGATGCATGGTCAATATGTAAAGTTTCTTTAGAATATGTATACTCATTTATTAATAACAGAAGTAAATTGGATTCACAAAAAAAAATTCGAAGATACGACTTGGGCAGACAGAAATCGTAAAATCAGAAGACAGACACTCAAGACCGTGACAACAAAAAAGAAATGAAAAACAAACACAGTACGCACAACACTATAGTGAAAACTAAAGCTAGAATAACAAAAACCCTATTCTCGTGTACAATTATGGCTCTTTTTTATACAATGATGTCTTTTTGTTGCAATGGTCATCCAGACATTCCCATATGTTAGGATTTGTCTCCTCCTGTCCTTCCATATGAAAGTGAATGCACTCCAACCACGAGAAAAACAGAGGGAATTAACAAATCTAGAGGCCTTAAACAAGGGTGGAAACGCTCTAAAGCGGCCACAATTAACAATCGTGTATAATAATACCGCTCCTACCTGAATATTATCATAAATGTACATATATAACAAAACAGTTAACACAAATACAAACGTTTCACAACAATTTCTGGTTTGGCACAGGCACATGAGACATGTGGTGGGATAAAACTAGTATTATTAGTAGATACAGAATCCTTTCCTTAAGAGTGGTCATAGGAAAAGATCAGTAGCAGATGAACTAAAAAATCAAACAGAAAGTCACCCTATTCGAATAGAGGGTACCTTAATTACTATAAATATACTTAAAAACTTATTAATGCTCATAGGTACTGAAAGCAAGCTCTGGTTAAGATTCCTGATGGTTTAAGATAAAGCATGTCAACAGTAGATGTATGTTTGACTTAAATATGTTTTAATACTGTTTTGTCAATAAACGTGAAGAAAGGCAAGATGGATGCAACGCCAAATTTATTAATATTTGTGTGAGGATACGATCAGTACCAACATAAACCAGTTTTAATGTTTTGACTACAACGTCGAACTTGTTCCCTTGTAGATAAGTTAAAGTAAGATTAAAGGGATCATTTTTAAATTAGTCAGCTTAATATATAATATTTCCCTAAAACGTAGAATGTGAAATCCCTTTTCGCATCAAAACTCAACATGTGCAGCCGTATTTTTGTATTAAATCTAAGTAACGGTCTTGAGAAACTTGTGATTTCTTTATCCTTGATGTAAAATTTTACCAGTAACGTGTACGTTGCGATCATTAAAAAACTTTAGTGCAAGCACGAGCAAACCGAACTAGTAGTGAAATGACAACCCTATACGAAGGAGCTAAAGGCACGTCCCCATCAAGAAACGGGAAGTTAACTATTGAAACAGAAAAATCGTGCCTTTTATAATTTTCAGCGCATTAAATGAATAACCCTGTCCAATTTTAAATTCCAAATCTAAAAGTAAGTACGATCATTTCTGATATTACATATGCTCCAGGTAACTTCTTTAGGATAAACTTTTGGGAAATTTTTGAAACTCTGGATTATTTCATGCTAAAAAATCATCCAAAGGACCTTGGTGAGGATAATGAATGTTGACAAATTCAGATGTTCACACATTTGAGATGGACATTTTAAAAATGAAACATAAATGCGAGCACAAGAATATTGTCGAGTGTCTAGTGTCATATACCCTAACATGACGATTTTTTTGGTGAGGTCCGCATTGATCATATTTGTATGTTTGTCTTTTGTTTTATAAGTACTATGTGTTATGTTCTGTCTTGTTTCTGTTCTCAAGATTTCCATGTCTGTCGACTTGTCCACTTTTGTTTGACCCTTCAGCTGTCTTTCGCTTCCCCATCTAATTCTTGGACCAATGAAAAAATGATTTGATAAGATATTAAGTAAAAACTCATACCTGACCATTAATATAAACGGGTACCCAGCTATCCTTTGGTTGTATATTAACAAGTTTCGGTACACAGTACGGGGTCTGTAGGTTGACCGACTGCCATCGATATACTTGCAGCGGAGTTCTCAAAGCAGCAATTGGAAATCCTTGTCCATTCGGACAACCGAATAACAACGCTTCTGGGTGGTTTAAATTACAGAAACAATCAAATCCTGCATGTGAATATGTGGCGTGCAGAATGGAAACAAAGATTAAATATCTGAAAAACTGAAAATACAAGACAAGTATCTTATCAATTGTGAGGATTGAAAACTGGTTGTCTGAAGCAATGAGTATTTTGTTCGCGTCGTTATATCATGTTATATGTTGTCTTATCTGCTATTGTCTTCGTATTGTGCATCCCCTATCAGTGTTAAAACCAGTGCAATTGTTTTCGGATTGATTTAATGTCTTTTTCACACCACCACTGTCCCAGGTTAGGGGACAGTTTAGCGTTTACAAATTTGATTAATGTCATGTCTTAAGCCAGCAGGCTGAAGTCCATTCAAATGAGTTGATTTTTACTTAGTATTTGAGGTGGAAAATTTGTAATTGTCTATAGCTGTAGAAGGAACTTCATAGAATTTCGTTTGTCTAAAAAGTCTAGTGAATTATTTCACTCTAATGTATTTGACAGAGAAATGTTTATGGATTTATTACAGCAGTAAGAAATGAGACTTTTTTTTTATAACAGTTAAAGGACAAGTCAAAAGAACTAAAACGTGAGTGGGGTGTCATTTAACCAAAAAAATAAACTTTACATTTTAAGGAATGTTTCTTGAACGTTCCCAACCAAAATTGTAATGTTGGTGTCGACCGCATGTACAACACGACTGCCATGACTCAACATAGTTTAAATAAGTTTCTATGGGAATTTCGACCAAAGGCATATTTTGACACATTCTGAAACGTTCGTTCATTACTTTCTTGAATACAGGAATTTGTCTTGAACGGGTCTCTACCAAAATTGCTGTTTATGAAGATTGAAACCACCAGTATATCCGCCATTGTGCGACTTATTTTAACGTATGGACGTCTTCTTCAGAATTATTTGCTAGTTCTAATTTAGTGTACCATAAAAAATTTGGGTGGTTAGTTTAATACACGACAGTGTGAAGATATCCATTGTCATTTGTGAAATTTATATTCCGTACCGGTCAACCAAACGATGAAAATATTGCATGATAGAAATGTTTCTCTGATTATTGTCTCGAAACTGTAATTTAACAGACCATTGGAAATTCAAAATTCAGATACTATTTTATTAAAGGACAAATTATAACAAATGTTATTATGTCAAACCCCGGTAAAATTAAACAAAATATAAGGTGCATTAGGTATGATATGTGGAATATTAATTTGGGAAATTCGACCCTTTTTGCTAAATTAGATATATTTAATTGGTATATTAATAAGAATGACTGTAATAATGAGGTCTTTTCCGGTTAATTGTCAAAATATTTTAGATTTGAAAGTTATAAACACGCGTAATTGTTGACATGTAATAGATCATGTCACATCTTAGAAAACATATATTAAAATATATAGTAAAATCTATTCTTCTCCAATGTTAGAATCCCCACCTAACGACGAGCTCAAAATTTCGCAGAAATAAAAACTTATTGTAGATGTTTAATGACAGGCGAAATTTCCAAATGCTACTAAAGATCAGAATGGAAGAAGAACAATAAAAATGTTACACTCTTCGGCCTGTATTTATATTTGGCATATTCCCTGGGCAATGACTATAAATACAAAACAAAAAGATGTTTGGCTAGAAAACTTCGACTGTTAATTAATAAAGATTCAATATTACTGATTTTGAAAGTTAGCAATTAAAGGAGACGATTACATGTGTCTTTAAGCAAACATCCTAAAAGAATCAATCAAGAACATGGTAATTATGCAAAATCTAACAATATATATTAGTACAGACTTTTACCATATTTATCCTCCTGTCGAATTTGAGCGGTATTACTACAATGTACTACAGGAAATAAGCACATTTGTCCTGGCACGTTTTGAAGATATGATTTGACCTTAACGACTTTGAACCTTTTTATTTACTTTTCAGAAAACCAAACGCCAACACAGTTAACATAACAACCATTCAAGTGCAAAGAATTTTAAAAAAATGCTTTAAATGGAGATTGTTTCATAATTATACTGTATAGACATCGACGAATTTCACCAAGTATAAACTGTAGAACCATTATAAAATAAAATTAGCTTACTAAAATTGGGTACCAAATCATCAAAGTAACTCTAATGTAAAAGGAAATACACTTGCTATGCAGAGTGAACAGTAAATCTTGTATAAAATGGGATATTTCTAACTAATGCTATATCCTGACATTCACAGTGACTGATATATGTCAAAGGTAAAAATAGTTTTGCCGTACTAATGCCCTATAAAAGAAACACTATTCCTGGGTAACTTGACAATTTCCTCCAGATAAAATGATGTACTAAATGTTATATGTGGAGATATCAGTAAATGTCAAGGGAACTGCTTAACCTTCTTTATATAGGGAAATAACCTTCAAATTCATCTTATCATTTATAAAGTTTTATGGACGTCATCATGATTTGGTTGACAGGTACGATAAAACCGTGTCCCAAATGAAAGAGGACCTGTT
>JAULBM010021171.1:0-11353 GCA_032357055.1 Geukensia granosissima | reverse complement strand
GACAAATGTGTGCAAAAATAGGACGAAATATCAACTGGACAAATGTGTGAAAAAATAGGACGAAATATCAACTGGACAAATGTGTGCAAAAATAGGACGAAATATCAACTGGACAAATGTGTGAAAAAATAGGACGAAATATCAACTGGACTAATGTGTGCAAAAATAGGACGAAATATCAACTGGACAAATGTGTGAAAAAATAGGACGAAATATCAACTGGAAAAGTGTGTGAAAAAATATCAACTGGACAAATGTGTGAAAAAATAGGACGAAATTTCATTTGGACAAATGTGTGAAAAAATAGGCCATATGAAAAAATAGGACGAAATATCAACTGGACAGATGTGTGAAAAAATAGGCCATATGAAAGATATGAGGTAAATGTCAGAAAGACTGCAATCCAACCACAAAAAATACATTGGAAATTTTCAAATCTAAAGGTCACCACAAAAACCTCGACAAGGGAAAGAACACCACTCATTGTGCGAAATTCTCTAAACCATTCCAAATAAGAATCGTGTATAGTACCTTTTCTGGATTCGGTGCAAAATTAGTTGCCCTGTATATCACGATTATGTACAAGCTAAAGGCAATGACGAACAACCATATAAAGGGGTATTAGGAACACAACAAAGCAGGAATTGCTAGAGCAACGAACAACTATCGTACTTTGTCCTATCATATAATCATTTTATTACATCATAATCAGAGACTGTTATAACTATCTGATAGCTGAATTGATTTTATCTGAGATGTGTACTATAAATCATTACTTGTTACTAAGTTTGTCATAAAACCAGATTAGATTTCTATAAAGTTTAAAAAAAAAACACAAAAGGAACATATTTCATTTGCATCTTTTTTCAGGGGTTAAGACAGGGTAAAGTTTTCCCGACTTTCTTATTGGACAGGAGATAATGCCTTAACTGAAACACATTTCTATAACCTATACGGCTTTTTTTAAACACGTAAGTCCAATTAACCACTTTACAGGCCTTTTGTTTGAAAACAAGAATAATGATGCCTCTACTAAGCATTTCTGTCTTATACTGCACCACACATGAAACCTCTATCTGTCCCAGAAGCTGTGGCAATCTTAACTTGTGGAACACCACATCCTGGTTAAACACTCAAAATAAATCAACTTGGCCCTTTCAAATGCATGTGCTTGGGGACTAGAGACAGCCTCCCATAGCCTCCAGTCCCCAATCACCTGTGAGTGACCAGAAACAGTCTCCCATAGTCTCCAGTCCCCAATCACCTCTGAGGGACCAGAAACAGCCTCCCATAGTCTCCAGTCCACAAGCACCTGTGAGCCCTTAAGCTTCCCTGCACAAGCAAAGGTCATTAAATTAAAAATATATTAAATAGTTTGGTGTTATTGTAATCATTCAATTTTTTTAAAAATGTAACAGTGCACTATCTGGCCATATTTGGGTGTTTCACTTGGCCTATAAACGGAAATATAAATAATCTGTAAATATCTAGCATTCTGTACCTATTCATATAGTGGGTGGTACTGTATATTCACTTTGTCCGTCCGTCCGTGCATGGAATTTAGTTCCCACACACAGGAATGATTTGATATTTGGAACAAATCTTAATAACACCGATGGATATCAATATCAACAAGTTTACAAGATTTTGAGAGCTGTTGGATAGCAACTTACTTTTTTGCCAATATCTTAAACTTTTTATCATGTGTACTAAGGCATGCCGTAGTATTTGTGACAGTATAAATGAGTTGTAGCGTATATTTTGTCAGGCAACTACTTTTTTGTCGATACTTTGCCCTGTAATCATGAATTTTCCTCTATTTTTGTTGCCTTTGTCCTAAGTCTAAAGGATGACTGTTGAAAGTTGGTTGAGTTGTAATGTGTATAAGATTTTTATGTTTGCCTTGCGACTACATTTTTGTAATTTGCATACATCCACATGTTTTGTCGCCGTTTTGTTTGTAGTTGTTGAAGGTATATAGCCAAAGTTTGATAATACTTCCTATGGAATTTTAACATAGTAAACATGAAATTATAGTCGCAGTTTTCCCTGCTGTTGTCTGAGTTGAATGGAATGATCTGATATTTGGTCTAATGCTTGATTAGAGTGTAGTCAATTATAAGGCAGGACTATGCATACCAACTACTTCTTGTTTGTCGATACTTTGAAATTTTAATATAGAAGTATCTTTGGCAGTGATCTTTGGTAAGCATGAATTTTTTTGTCTCTAATTTTATTATTGTTTTTGAATGGTCTTGTATTTGGTCTAATGCTTGATTATATTGATTTACTTATTTGATGTCTGCCAAGCAACTACTTCTGTTTACCAATACTTTAAAACATGAATTTAGCACTTTAGCATTGTTTTCTTTGACCATGTAAAAGGGAACCAAAGCTTGATAACTGGAAATCACTTGCACGCTTATCCAGCTTTGGACCAAATATATTTAATCTCCCTGCGGGGTATATTAGCACGACATCCCGTGCAACTCCAATTTATAGTGATATTTTTCTGATATAAACAGAATTAAAATTTGTTTACTGAGTTTGGTTTTGTTAAGTTATTGTGCTCTGCAATAAAACTAACGAAGGTAAACAAATTCAGAGGCGTCGTCAGGATTTTTCAAAGAGGGTGCGTGTATGTAACTTTCAATATAATGTAAAATACACATACATGTTGAATAATTTAGACAATATCCATGTCAATCGTAGATTGTGTACAGGGGTGGAACCCCCATACCTTGCCTTTCCTCCTATTAACGATATTGATTTCTGTTTTTTAATGTAATCCAACTTTAAATGTCATGTGACTTCATACAGCAAATTAACAGAAAATATTTGTGGTCCAGAAACAGAACGTTTTTGATGCTTGTTTTTGGAATTAGGACAATGTGTAATGCGATGGTTCGCCGCACTCCATTGATATTTGCTATGTGTAATGCGATGGTTCGCCATACTCCATTGATATTTGTTATGTTTAATTCGATGGTTCGCCGCACTACCTTGATATTTGTTATGTGTAATGCGATAGTTTCAAATTCCCTATGTAATGCAAATTGTTGGCAATTGGCAACCGCGCTAAATTGGCCAAACCCACTAATCAAAACCGTAACGAACGTACACACTTATTGACGTATAATGAAAACATTTTATAAAGCTTAGGTAAATCCGTCTAATCTTCAGATCAGAACTGTCTAGTATCTCTGCCAAGTCTGAAAGTTCACTAGGTCGATTCTGAATTACCATTTCTTTTGGATTATTTCCGTATCAGTGGTTGTAGCTCGCAGACTGAAAAAAATCTAAGCTAGTATGAGATATCCACTGAGATGAGTTGACCTACAATCTACCTAGTAACTGTAGATAATTCTGTTACTAAGTAACACCATATAAACAGAGAATAGAAACGAAGGTTCCTGATACACAAATGGCTGTAATTTGCCACAAAACATAACACACTCACCAAGATCATGCAAAACGTACAAAGGAATCTAATCACCAACTCTGGAATGCAGCCGACACAGATCATGTCATTTAAGACAAAAATTTTGAATATTAAAACAACCCGTCACGAGCCTCTTGTGAGCATCTTGGACATCTTGTAGTAAGCTGTCTAACCTTGGCTTGACCATGAAATTACTTTCGATTTGTCCGAACAGAGACATGAATCTTTTACTATTTACACTCCATGTCATAAATTATTAATATGAAAGAGGTTTCAACAATAAAGTGTAATAAACGGTACTTAGAGTCGGCTTTGTTTGTGTGTGATTACAACTTTTATAACCCCAGTTTTATACTATTTAATAAGCTAAGAATGTAATTCATCATGGATTCAAACCAAGCAAAACCTTCCTTAATTAACCCAAAATAAACCTGATAAATAATATAAGTAATTGTATATTTTAATACGTTTAAATGGGTATATGTAACAAGTAACAATAAACAATAAATTATAACAATACAATCATTTTTTTAAATGTACCAGATCTGAAATTTGAAGAGTGGTTGATGTTCGTGTAAACTCACAAGAAATAAAGTATTTTCGTTCTAGTTTGTGCATTTGGGTTGAGTGGGAAAGAATGAATTCCATCTAATAAAAATTTCCTGATCTTACATTATTTCGGTCTCTCTGTGGTTTTTTTTTAATATAGTTATGATATTTTCAAATTTCAATTTCGGGACTTTAATTGTATACATATGGTTTTTCGTTGGACGCATCACACATTTTTCAAAAATTTGCCAGTGACATAAGTAATAAGGAGAATCCCCCAAAATTATTAAAACTATCCAAATTATAACGTAAAACTAAAGTTCTTATAATACCCTAGTTTAATATTGGATATAGATTACAATTCTTTACAGAAGGTTTCACAAGTAACGCAACTATTAATTTAAATATCAAGCATTGCCGAACTCTGGTATGAGTCTTTGACATGAGCGCAGAAAAGTTATAAGATAGCGCTATTGTGCAGTTGAATGCGTAATAAAAAAGATGGATTAAACATTTTTTCTATCTAATGAAATTAATAGACTAACCTTGTTGTTGAGGGGGGTCTCCGCCGTTCTGTTGAGGTTTTTGTGTGCCAGTCTCGGCAGCCTTTGTATTACTACAGCCCATTTCCAGGTGTTTATCCTAACTGTCCCGAATTACAGGTGGACCTCCAAGTATAACCGTTGTTTTCTTGTATCTATAGCAACTGTCACAGGTATCTTAAATTGATGTGATGATATGTCGTTAAACACAAATTACAATGAATATCGATAAAAATGCAATAAGACTCGCTTTGCAGGAATTTACACGCACGTAAATACTTTGTTTTTAACATTTCTTATTATAAGTCAAATTGTTTGCTGGAATAAACAATCTATGTAATAGTTTTCTTATGCAACAAAAATATTGTACGTTATAAATAATTAAAAACCCGATTGGTCTTAACGAATTAAATTAATAACGGAAAATGATATAGATACACGTACCACTGAAATTATATAAAATACCGTTATTACGCAAAGGCTATATAATTAAATTTTTAACAAGCGAACGCTATAATTTTAAGAGTTCGTATTGGTCATTCTTTAATTGTTTGTGTGGTGTTTTATATGGAATTGTCCACTCTTTTCATTTGATTTGTCTCTTCTCCTATCTAAATCTTAGTGTAATAGATAGATGGGCCGTATGGAAGTTAAGATTATCATTTATTACATGGTAAGGGAATTAACAGTTCATTTAAGTTACTATATTAACAAGGCCATTGCCAAAACATTGAATATATGAATGCTATGCTAAGAGGAAGCGAGCAAAACACAAACGAGTCGACGTCGACCAAGACCAATTAAGAGGTGACAAGTCGATAGATAATCCGACAACACGACCAAACACGACACTGGCAACAAGGAAAATAAAAACCACCACAAAGCTTACATCTTTCCAACATTGTTATTGGTCAAATCCTTTGAAATATATTTGACTTATCAGCGTTCATTACATCATTATTTGGTCCTGACTCTGAATGTAACCAGAAATTAAAGTTTCACTATAGCGGGTCTCTTGATGGTAAATCCAGAAAAGCGCTATAAACGCAGTACAATACGGCTTTTGCATTATTATTGTATTAATTTAATAAATTAGACCCGTATGGGTTAAACAAATACAATTAAGACATTTTATAAGCGTATGCAACATGTGGATCGTGTTTTCTGGCATGCATATATTCCATATTCTTTCATTTTAATGTAATATGGACAATACGGGGCCAACCAAAATATAGGAGATAGAACTATTTTTTCCCTAAACAATTGTATTTCAGCTTCAGGTCATTAGTCAATGATTTAATAAACAAAATGAAATGATAAAAAAATTTACCGGTTGATTCGGCACTGCTTACAGGAGATAAAACTTCACAAGAAGAGTCACCAGAATAAAGTCCTTATAAAAACGGTATATCATACATATACGTAGTCTAATACTAGATTTCATTAGCAGCATTGCTTCTTAAAGTATAGAGTTCGTCCAATTTTTCTTCGAGTCTGTGTATTTGTATCTTTCTTTTATTCTCTTATTTAAAAAGGTAATGGAGGAATAACGGGCTAATACGAGGTAAGGCCGTGTCTGTTTTTCTTTTTGTTTTGGTTCAGGTCAAATTTTCAAAACCTACCCGCCCGTCCACACGAAAAACACATAAACACAAAATGAGAACAGCTTTGATTGCTTACATATTGCTCTTATACAGTTTGTATTACCTAAAAATATCTGAGGCTATGATCAACGATACTGCTATGTTTTGGGGGTGTTGAGGCAATTCTTCTCAATAATACAGTTGCATACAAATTATTTTCTGTGTTTGTTTTTGACACCAGAAGGCTTAAAACCTACGCGTCCGGACGCAAAACAAAGAAAAACACAACTTTGGCCTCATTGTTTACATTACCAATAAATTAAACTGGTACCTCATGACTACACCAAACATTGCATGTAACCTTCTTTCTGTGTATTTTAAGCAGTATTCTGGATTTCTGGGTGAATATTGAAATGGCGAGCAAGGAGACGAATTAAGGTTTAAATATAAGCTGTACGTTGGTATTTCTTTTAATAAGCAAATCGTACGGCAGTTTCTGGTTGTTATTATAGTGGTATGCCTGATTCCATAGTTACAAGGAAAGGGGTTACAGCAAACATATCACAAGCGTCGGAACAATTGATCCATTTCATGGATAGTAAGAGTGTTGAGTACATTTATCATCGATGAAAGTCCAACCCATATAGATGAAAACTTTAAAAAAAACATTTCCCCATGAACTACACATTTGATCTGTCCAGGGGTTGAGTGCCTAGATACAAGAGGTCTGTCCAAATGTTGCACAAACATAGAATCTTACCTCTACTAATAATGTTAAATGTGAATGAGAATGACTTTGGAATCAAGTTGAATTACTTTTTGCTTTCGTTAAACTATCGATACACGCCTCTAGTTGTAAATTGTGAGGAATTTCCCACGTAGGAAATTACTATGTGACGGACTATAAATTATAACGCCACTGACTTAATATCTAATTGTTGTTTTAGAGCTTACATGGAATGGGTTATAAATGATATTGTTACAAAATCGGCTTTGTTGTGTACAGATGAAGTCATATCACCTAGATACCTCATAAACTAAACATATGTCAATACTTTTATACACCTAATTATATGCAAAGTAGAAACATCCTTCGTTTTAATGGAATTCCCCTGTAGATTAAACGATCAAAGAGTCGCGACACCTTAATTTATATGACGAGGTTGGAATTTATGTTGTAATTGCTTTATATATACTTAAAATGCATTTTGAAAATGCATAAATCTATAGGGCTTACGGTATACTTTGTATACGGGGGATTATATTTTTTCCAGAACCAAACGTTACAGCGTTTAAATTGAATAAAAATCAGGTAATGAAAAGGGCGAGGCTGGGTTTAATTTGAGAGGGGGTGTTTCAGACCTTTTCCCGATTAAACACTTAATTGTGATTCATGAAAATTATCAAGACTATATTAAAATAGGTTAATTTTGATAATATCATAGCCTGACATAGGGATTTGGGTTTCACGGCGCATTGTGAGGAATAAAATCTGTCAGTGGCGCAGCGAAACGAAAAATTAACGCGCTTATAGTCTGTCCTATATAATTCTTATAACAATGCACCAAATATTGTTATAATCTGTACGTATGTGGACTCTTGACTTCTCTTTAAAATTACAAAATTTAGAAAATTGCCATAATTTCACAAGAGTTAATTTGAATATGAAAATGTTGTAAAAAATATAGAATAATTATCCAGTTTTCTACTTTAACTCTCTCTTCTACTCTGAATTCTCTTCCAATACCTAAACTACATACCTTCTTCAACGGCTTTCTGGTATATACTTTGCAGATTCTGCTGGGAACCTGAGCTATTTGCAGGGGACGATCCACAGGCAGCGGATAGAGGAGACCCTCTTGTTGGGGGTTTCCAGGTTATGATACGGAAAGCCTTAGCAGGTGACGTGTTTGGAGTCTTCCACACTCTCTGCACGTAAAAGACACCTTTTGTAGTTGTCGAAAAAGAGAAGGCTTATGCCGCTACACAAGGCCAAATTTTTCATCTCTACCAAACTTTCCCTTTTCCAGTGGTATGCTAAAACCGTTGCCCTGTTGTGTCCCATCACACCACTTTTTTGAGATGATGTTGATAATTGTTGAACTTGTTCTCGTCCTTAATATGCGTGAAATATTTGTAGCTACAATAAATCAATTGTAGATTCTAACACGTATTTATTTATGTAGGGATCGGTTATAACTTGTTCCTAATATCTTTGCTGTTTTAGCAATAAAACAGAACCAATATAAACATATTTTTAATATCTACACCCAAATTTTATGTCCAAAAATATAAAAAAAACTTTCAAATGTTGATTGACTGGATTGTGTACAACAAAGTAATTAGAGCTAAATATAATATGGTAACCTTTCATAAAAGTGCCAATTTGAAATGTGAACACAAAACAAAATAAAGAGCTTTCAACAGCAGTCTGCGGGAAAGTATGGAGAGTGACCAACCGCGGCTAATCTCATATTCCGCAATAGAGATTAAGGATTGAACACCCATCCAGTACACAGTCAGGCTATTAAACAGTTGTTGCCAGTACAAAAACAAAGCCTGAAAAAGACTTAACTAAATTGTGTAGCACGCTGAAACTGTAGTAAATAAAGTACCCAAGAGTTTATCAGCTCGGAGTACTTGTTGGTTAAGCAAGAATGTCTTGGAGTTGGTTAACGTCCGAATGCGCATAGATGTTATAACCTTAGATTTAGGAAACTATGGCTAGAAACTGAACAAAAATGTAAATTTGGGATTACAAAAATTCTTTCTTGAAAAAGAAGATAGAAAAAGCACTACAAGACGGCATCGTCGGTAGAACCGAGAACAATGATCCGGCTGGTTAGAGATGGGATCTATATAACCGCATGTTCCAAGATCGGTGGCACTCCGGTTTCCTCCACCAGTAAAACTGGCCGTGGCGATGACTGAAATATTGTTGAAAGTGGTGTTAACCCCAATCAATCAAACAAACAAATATAACGGATTGTAGGTAACCTGGCGAATAACCAACATCTACGTACAAAACCCCACATATTTAGTGGTAGTTATGAGGTCAATTGATGTCAGTTTCGTATATATACACAGGACACCGCTTGTTTGCCCTTTTGATTGCATCAAATTGATATTGGTATTTTGTGATACATTTATTTTAATAATTTCCAAAAACATGTGACTTTCTTCGGTGTCTATTATGGACGCCATGTGACTTTCTTCGGTGTCTATTATGGACGTCTTCGAATAATACGAACAGAAGTTGCTATTACCATAATTACTTTACGAGAAAATGTAACACCTAACTCAAAATTGGTGTTTACTATTTGGAGTAGAACTAATACGGAAGGAAATTGTTTACATGGAAACATGCACTACAAATTAGCTTGTAGACATTATTTATTCATATTCCACAGCGATTATGTTATTAAAGTTTCCATGCTCGTCATCACCGTGGACATCACAGAGAGTTATGCCTATTGATATACCATTAGCTTATTAATCCATTGAGGACGATTTGCATATTGACGCATTTATATACATTGAAAACACGTTTTAAATCTTGATGGAAGAATTGATTTCAAGGAACGATGCGATTTCAATTAGAATTTATCACTTACGTATGCATTGCTACTGAAATAACTGCTTGTAAATAATATAGACTCAATATACTGTTATTCTTCTCGATGTGACACGCGATCCTAGGTTATGTTGAATGTATGAATTATGTCAAAGTTTGACGTGAAAGTACCGTTAGTACAAGACGGACACGGGTACGGGTACTATAGTTAAATCGCCCGCTCCAACAGGAAACGTCAGAGTTTACACAGAGTCTAACAAACAAAACAAGTTACAAAGAAACTGACCATGTGTATAGCAACACCAAAAATTAGAAGGAATACTTTTTTATTCAATTATTTAGAACTTGAACTTGTTTCGGTTGCACTTAGTTACGAATTGAAATTGTGGCAAATAAAATGTAAAGCAGGGTTTATGCTTCCCTGTCACAGTCACTCGTGGACAGGATTTCCTATGGTAAACTTCGGAACACTGTTGACACGTCCTAGATTTGGCTATAAGCTGTGGTACATGTACGAACGTTGACCTCTGTTGGAGCTTGACCATACATGGTGCACTATAGGACCCCTCCTTTTTACAAAAATACCGATTTAAATTTGTTCAATTAAAATTTTAATAATCTTTAAACGTCCAAATTATTACCATAAATCATTAGTCAAACTCAAACAGTGGTTACTCTAGCTTTTATACATGTATAGTAATCCATGTTAAAGTTGGAGAAATAATAAGTTTTGATGCTATTTCAAGAGGACTGAAACATTGATTTGGGGCATTCTATCAGATCATTGGAAATCATTGTAGAATCCACATTTGATTCGTGCCTCTCTAGAATGACTCTAACTCTGCAGCCGTAATTTACTTCTACAAATATCTTTCAGTAAAGGGGAAAAATCTTTGTGGATCATTTGAAAAACCCTGCAATAAAATGAATTCAAAGACACAGAACTCATCAGAAGACCTAGAAGACCATGGCCTACAAAATTAAACAAAAGACTAACATGGTCCACACAACACTACACTGAAAACTAAAATTGGAGTAACACGACCCCTTTTAAAAATAGGATGATTTCAGGTGTCCTGTCCTGTAAGGACCCTCACGTTTCATAATTCACTACAGTGAACAAAGGTCAAATTCTACCTGCTTGGTTGATATTCCAAAGAAGACAAATGACTTTCTATCTAGCAATATGTGTTTGGGTTGCCTTTTCCCATTAAATATATGAAAAGGGATGTTATTTTTTATTTAGGAAATATATGGAAAGGGTGGGGGTAGAATCATAAGCCGCACACCAATACCAGATACACCCCCAGGAACAAACATGTCAGCACTGTACAAGTACCTCTTGATAATTGGATTGAAGAGCCCCCTGCAAGACATTTTTTTCCATTTCTTTGTCTAATATTACAAAATAGGATATAATAACAATAAAGAGGAAACAGTTATTTCCTGTATTGATTTTAAAAATTATCATGTCTTTGAGCAAAAACCTTATCTGTAAAGCTGTTTTAACTATTAAAAGATTTCATTAAAATTAATAGTATTTTCTGAAGTCAGGGACGTATATTTCTGTTATATACATCCCTGCCGAAGTTGGCCGATCTTTTCCAATGTTATTAAGTAAGGTTGATCTAGAAAATCTGGGTATTTTTTAACAAGTGTGGAC
>JAULBM010021150.1:0-11354 GCA_032357055.1 Geukensia granosissima | reverse complement strand
TAGAAGTTAAAATTCTACTGTCACTTGGTGGGTGGCTGTCTCATGGACAATCATGCCACATCTCCTATTTATATATAAAAGCATTTTTTCCCAATACCAGGCGCGGATTCAGGCGGGGGCGCACCCGGCGCGCGCCCCCCTAAAAACGAAAAAATATAATTTTTAGTCTTAATTTTCGTGATTTCTATGAGCTTCTTGGGGGTGCTGCGCCCCCCTGGTCCCCTAACAAGGCACTGACAAGGACCAGCGCCCCCTAACGTAAAATCCTGGATCCGCGCCTGGTAATTTTACAAAATAATGTTGGAATAAAGTAGATCAAAATGAATATGAGCAGTTTCTCAAGTTAAAACTATAAATTTTTCAGTTTAAGAAAAAAACGCAGCAAGATCTGGAAGAAACATGGAGAAATAAATAATATAATTGTAAATACTGCAAAACAAGTAGAACCATCGATGTTAAATATTTTAAGAAAAATAAAAAACAGAACTTCAGATACGAACCCAAGAAGTTATTTGAAGCCATGAAAAAAGAAACGCACTCATAAGATGTTGAAAAATAAATAGCTCATAAGTTGTTGAAAATAAATAGTTAATTCTTTGGCCCACAAAATATATTCTTTGTTGAGTGAAAAACTTCTACAATTAAGACGAGAAAAGATTGTCGCCCTACTGTTCCAAAGAAAAAAAGAATGACAGAGGAAGAAGAAATCTTCAATGCAAGATCCAGCAATACAAACCTATAATAAAACAACAAAGTGGTGAGGCTAATATTATCATTATTTAAATGCACGTGGTAGATACGACTGTATTCAATAGGGTGTCAGATACTATAGAATGATGGTTAAAACATTTTGCATCATTGTCGAAAACTGGAATTCGAATGTTTTTGACAATGAACATCTCAATATGGTTGACACGGAATATAATCAAAGAGCCCAAATTTGTAAAAACCGATACCAACATGTTAGGTCTATGCATTAGAAATAGAAAAAGCAACAAACAATCTTAATAGAAATAAAGCACCTTATTTCCATGGACCAACAGCAAAAATCTTATTAATGGTAAAACTATTTTAAAAAGCTACATGAAAAAATGATTAATAGATCATTTGAATAAATGTATCACAAAATACAAATATCAGTTTGATGCAGTGTATGGCCATTTCGTTGATTGACAACTCGTTAGCAATGCTCGAAGTCAAAATGATGGAAATCCGATTAAAATATCCAAACTCAGCTAAGAGTTACATCTGCATCAGAAGAAAGAGCGTTGGAAATTAAGGATAATCTTTATTAATTTTGAACTGAAAAATTAAAGGCATTAAAGGCTTCTATGTAATGAATCATGCAAGGAGAATAATCCTTTAAATTTTCATAATAATAATAATACTACTACTACTAATAATAATAATAATAATTATAATAATAATATCTTTATTTATAGAGAGTTACTCATTTGGATTACACCAATTTTCAACAAGGCTGTCTTATCAACTAGTCTTATACAATTAATACATATACAAAATCATTAATCACAATATAGTAATAGACACGAAATATAGTTATACATAAAACTGAAAAGAAATATAAATATACGATGCTATTTTAACTCAGATTAATAAAGATTTGTAAGATTGTTTGAAGTTTGACAAACAGGAAGATGTTTTCACTTTATCAGGAAGAAATTCCAGGTTTTAGGTCCGCTGTAAGAAAAACTCTATATTATGCTTAGGTACAATATAGTTATCAGGTATCATAAAACAAATGTATCTCAAAATACCAATATTGTATGGCCATTTCGTTGATTGACAACTCGTCAGCAGTGCTCGAAGTCAAAATGTTGAAAATCCGGTTATAGATACAATGAACTGTGTTATCCCTGACAGTCTAAAAATCGGGACACTCACTGCAGTATTTCAGAATGAATGAGATAAGCTATACAGGAATCACCGTTACTCCGCTACTTTCCACAATTATCGAAACCATTTTAAAACCAAGGATTAATGAAGTACAAAACAGTCTACAACTGGAAGAACATTTATCTGCTTTTGATTTAGTACGCAACTCGAATCTCATTGGAAACTTTTTCCATATTCTAGTCACTGAACAAGTCATTGATGATATTGAGCAAGAAGACGCGATATGATTGTCTGTGAGACAATCATCCAAAAAGTGTAAATTACAAAGTCTAAAGGTCCCCTAAAGGCCTTCGATAATGAGCACAAATCCACACCCTACGACAAGCCGTAAAAGGCCCCCAGAATAAAATGTGATTATGTTAAAAGGTAACAAATGTTGGCCAAATAAGTGTACAATGTAAAACAAGTAACACTTAAACATCCACTGGATTACTGGGAAATGACCTGGTTGTTTATGTACTAAAATTTCTGATAAAAGGGGGGGGATTTTTCTTTTCTTATAGATAACCTTCCTTTTATGGATGCGGACGTGCATGGTTTTGGCTCCTTCGTTTAGGGTTTACATTTCACAACAAGTTCGGTTTTCCCGTGTTTGCACCAAAGTTTCTAACTTTTATGATCACAATCTACATCTTACTGGTTAATTTTTGCGGTAGATATAGATATCACAAACTTCGCAAGACTTTTACAAAATTTTATAACTAATAAAAAAATACGTCTGCAAATGTAAAATCTTGTTACAAGGGATATCACATCCTACATTCTATGAAAATATTGCTTATAAAGCATATTAATTGAAACTGATTGATTCATTCCGTAGCCAGAAATTTTCAAGAGTGCGGGTTTCACCACTCGCGAAGCGACCTTCACGACCTGGCAAAATCATGCAATTAAGCCATATCTTGGCAATGTTTTTGCATTTTAGAAAGTCCCGTTTTAGACTTTATAATAGTCAAACTTCAATATGAATCGCGAGTTAAATGGTGCTTATTGGTTAAAGGGGGTTCGTCCGAACCCTCGAGCACCCCCCTCCCTGGCTACGGGTATGCCATTGAATCTCACTAATTCATGAAACAAACTTATCCAAAAATGATACAAGTTCGACGTTGTTTTAAGATAAGACATTCAAACTGGTTGTTGTTGGTACAGATATGAATAAACTTATCGCTTCCTTACACAAATATTAATAAATTTGGTATTTCATTCATCTTGTCTTTCTTGACGTTTATTGACATCACAGTATTAAATAGACAGACATACTGTGTTTGATTATATCTCGTGTCAAGAGGCTTAATGTCTTATCATCAGTCCGAATTTCACCCTGAACTTCCTTCTGCACGTATTTTTGCTTAAGGTTCTCTCTAGTCTGTTTGGGTGACCTATAGTTTGTCAATTACTGCTTTTGTTTTCTTTGATTTTTTTCCATTGACCGCTCATTGGGGAAGGGTTGGGTACCAACTAAACTAGTTTAACTCCACCACATGTCTCATGTGCCTGTCAGGCCAAGTTAGTACCATCTAAATTAGATACATGACCAGTATAACGGGATCGGAAAAACAGATGATACAGGAGACAATTGCCACAATTTCAAATGTCATTGTGGTGTGGCAATAGATTGGAAAAAGAACTCTGATTCTTACATCAACGAACTAAATATTGGCAACAACAGAATTCAATGTATTGAGATAAAGAAAATTGCCACTTTTATTGGCATCAGCATATCTACATTGTAAAGGCACTAACAGACATGTTCAACGTTTTGTGGGGATTGCTTCTTGACCTGCTACCGGTAATCATTAAGTCATAATACGATACTGGATAGGAAGCGACCTGAATGAAAATGCCATCACATTCAAGAAGACAATATTTAAAAGAATTTCTAAAAGAAAACAACCTTAATTGAAACACCAAATGGTTTATAAATTGTTATTTAGGTACTTTCTATAGTCGGCCATTAGTTGGCGGAGGGTTTGGGTACCCACTAAACTTATCTGAGCCCACCCCATGTCTCTATGCCCGTCCCAAGTCAGAAATTGTGGTCATAGGTTTGTTTTTGTATGTAATGTTTTGTTACACGTACATTTTGGTTACATTTAGGTAAGAGCAGTTTTGTTTTATGTATACAAGATTTTTTATTTGGGGCGATGTACAGCTTTTCACAAGGAGATGTATTCCACCCTTGTTGAATAGTTAGAGGAGACCCCTAGAAATGTCACGGTTAATTCCCTCTGCCTCGTGGTTGGAATGCAGTCTGTCTGATATTTACCCCATATCTTTTCATTTTCTTACTTCCTTCATTGTTTGGGTAATTTGACAGCTACGATCTTAAAATTTTAGTAAATATACTTCATAAAACATGTAGACCTTAAAATGTAAAAAGTGAGCATGCATAAACAAGTTAAAACAGATAAAATTACCATATACCCGGGTACAAAGTTTGTGTAGATCTTAGTACAATATATCAGGCGATGTTTTGAGTTAGCTCCTGTGAATGGTAAAAGAGCTACGCAAAAAAAAAAATGAAAGCGTTTTTCTACGAAAAAAAACCTGAAAACTTTCATGTAAACACACTTGTATGTATCTTTAAACGGCGTAAATATATGAATTCGCTCATGAAATAAATTTTGACGAATACCCGTAACCATGAAATAAAACGACAGCCTCCAAAATTCTTGTTTTTGGTCTTAGTTAAGTTTACAGCGACTTTTTACGTCGTATGGTCGTACAAGTCCACTATAATATTAACAGGGACGTTTTCTAAAAGTATTTTCCAATTAAGGGTGGTTGCAATTACCTTTCAGACATTAAAATTTATCAAGGAAAGCTCAGAGTTAACTAATACTAAAAAAAAACAAAGTCCAAAAATCGGTCAAAATATGTATAACTGAGAAATAAAAATTTAAAAATTTTATTCTGAAGGATATCTTTTCAACATAGAGAAGCATTTGAAATACTTTTGTTAACAACTAATAAGATTTGACAAAGCTGTACCAATTTCGAAAACTTTTACCTGAACCAATGAAAAAAAAACTCCAATTAACTGCCAGAATACCGAAAAATAATATAATTTTCAAACATTTAACTCTGATGATATCAACATCCCATAGAGAAGCTTTTCAGCAAAATTCATTATTATCAATAAGGATTTGACAAAGATATTAAACTGTATTTTGATTTTATGTTTTGAACATAGAGAAGCATTTGAACTACTTTTATCAACATCGTAATAAGATTTTAAAAAGCTGTACCCGAATTAATAAAAAATAAACTAAGTCCATTTATCTGCCAGAATACAGAAAAATTAATTTTTTTTTCAAAATTTAACTCTAGATGAGATTAATATGCTGTAGAGAAGCTTTTAAGCAAGTTTCAGCATTATCTATAAAGATTTGACAAAGATATTAAACTTTGAAAAAAAGTTAACCTCAGGGTTAACCAAAATTCAAGCAAAATTCAGTCTAAGTCCAGTTTTCTGTCAAAATACGGAAAAATAAAAATTAATTTATTCCAAATTTCAATATGGATGAAATGTTTCAAACATAAAGACGCTGCTGAGCAAGTTTCACTAATATTTATAAAGATTTGACAAAACTATGGGGGTTTGAAAAAGTCTGTGTTAACCAATCAAAACTTAAAAGTTTGGGCCAAATTCAGGCCATATCACACCTAGTTCTTTGGTCATTTTTCTAATTTACTTAATATATCCTTTTCAGCCATTAACTTTAAGTATCAATTAGATTAAAAAATAAAACAATAATTCAAATTTACCTAACAGGAATAAACAAGCCTCTAGACAGAAGACTTCCAATATAACAAACAGATATTTGTCTATATATAGGCTGTGCAACAGGGTTCTGTACTTTCTTCCATAAATAGTCTAAAAATCCATCACAGATAGGCTGAAACATAAATACATTAGCTACAGGGCACAGTTAAAATATGATATGTTTGTTATTTAGTAAACTGAAACTACAAAAATTTGTTTACAAAAACTTTTATAGTTTCACTTATTCAGTTCAGTAGGTTTTGAGGAGAAGCAGTATGAATATGGAGACAAACAAACAAAATGACAAATTCAATCACTATATTACTCCATTTTTGCTAGAAAGGGGTATATAGAAAGATTGGATTTTGTTTGTTTGATTTGGGTTTATCACCACTTTCAACAATATTTCAGTCATATTGCGGAGGTCAGTTCCTCCGGAGTACCCCTAGAGAACCACCGACCTTGGGCAGGTAACTGACAAACCTTATCACTTGTGATGTGAGTTAAACGCAACCCGTTTTTGTATGGTAAAAACCCAGGCGCGAACTCACGCCGTATAGGTGATAGGATACAGTGATCTGTACAGGTAATTTAAATCAACCGTACGACTTAGACCACTCGGCCATCCAGGCCCCATTGAAATTGTGAGTCAACAACATAATATTGAGTGAAAGTATACTTGAGACCTGTAGAAGTTTAAATTCGACTGTCATTTGGTGGATGGCTGTCTCATGGACAATTATGCCACATCTATTTTAATATTGATTAAAACCTATAATATATACATGTAGTGGTATTATATTGTGAATTTCCTTTATCTGTTGGTTGTTGTTTAAATAATCATTTATTGTTATTTGTTCACCATTGTTTTCAATAGATTAGGTCTATTGTCGTGTTTTATGAATAGTTTCACATTTGTATTTGTGGGGCCTTTTACAGCTTCCGTAATGATATGGACTCCGGTTCATTATTGATGGCCCTAATTAATTATTAAAAAATATCACATTTCAATGTTTTTTTTTTGGTGCAGTGACAGCCAGGTTAATGTACATACGCTACAAATTTTTCTGTCTGAAATCAGGTAGTTTTTCTGAAGATACGTTTTGTGCGTAGCTTGAGAGCGTATAAACAGAATATATGTTGGTTGTCTATAGTATCACAGCAATACATTTCTAAAAATGGCAACCAGTTTTGTTTGAAATACTGTGTGGAGTCGCGATAACATAGCACCCGGGATATGGTTAGAAACTACTGTATAACTTATTCTGAAATATATAAGAAATGCTATACTTTCAGGTATGCTTGAATTCAGTATGTTTGGATTTCCTATGGTAAGTTCCTTCATTTAGAGAACATTCTTTTTGATCACTGTTGTGGTGTTTTTTTATTATTAATATTCGTGAACTGCCATATTTATCGTGAGCTATGTTTTATTTTTTGAGGTTGTTTATTGGGAATTTCATTTATATGTACATGATATATACTTTAAAAGATATTTATGTATTTCGACTATTAGTAAACATCTGAATAAATATAAAGTTATGAAGACATTCAAAACAGAATTTTCACTGAATTTTCCATTATTTAAAAAAAATAGCTTGAATACACACTGCAAAGAAATCCTGTACGGAAACTTTAAGTGAATTCCACCTAATATTAGAAGGGATCCAGGCGTAATTCCCTTTACAATTTTGCAACTTAGACGGAATTAAAGCGTGGAAAACAGAGCAAAAACCCATCTAAGTGTTAGATGGACAAACTAAAATTCCCGCTAAAGATACAGCAAAGGCGGAATTTATTACTGGCAATTCCTGCTAAGAGCAATTCTTAGGAGGAATGCATACAAACTCAGTAATAGCCAAAATGGGTGCCTCATGCAATGATTGGTTAACTTGAAGGTCATGTGAATAGATTATATCACAAAGCACAGATTTTGAATCTGATGTTGATTGCAAACATGGCTGCTTGTTTGTTCTGTGAATTTTTGTACAATGATAGTGTTTGTGAAAAAACTTATATTTGTTAAAACACTTATGGTAGTTAATGTGACAAAATACTTGTTGAATTAAAAGTTGTAAGCATCAGGGTCCTGGAACAAACATGACACAGAATCTGGATGAGACAATTTATTTTTGGGAGATAAATGTTTTTTTTTCCATTGTGTGATACATGTAAGTAAAAGATGAAAACTTAGTTCTTTAAGACTTAAAGATACTGTATATGAGTTTATAATTTTATTAAACAGTTAATGTGTAGATACATTAATATGCATTTTAAATAATATTATTGACATGATTGATGTGTACATCTTGAATAAGATATAGGATTGCCGGTCTTTCAGAGAAACTTGATCTGTTTTCTGATAATCACACAAATGAATATATATTTGCATGGTGTATAATTCCTTTAATTATAAAACCAGTAATTATCTTTATATAATAGATTTTGGTGTATTTAAAAATAGACCCATTTTAATTCCGTCTAATATTAATGTTTAAGCGGATTAGTGAAATCCTGTAAAAGAAACTGCAATCCCGCCTAAAGAATTTCAGGCAGATTTTTAGGTGGAATGGATTCCGTCTAAGAGAAGCTGACTAAATTACATATTTCGCCTTAAAATCACGGCTGGATTCCGCCTGGAATCCACTAAAGCTTTACATTTTATTTGAAATATCTTAAAGCGGAATCCGTCTTAATGTATTAGTACGGTTGACAAATCTTGCACAACAGTAATTTGTACATTAGTTGCATTGGTCCCAAAAATTGTTGCTTAGTCTTGTTTGATATCATATTAATATCAAAGTAAAGGTATGTGATAGAAAACTGTCGTCTTCTGTGGAATTTTAATGTACAAATATCAATGATGAGCTCTAGAGGCAAAATTGGAGGAAAACTTAGGAAAATTGTCCACAAGAGTTGCAGAAATGATGATGAACTTAAAATTTATTTCAATTTCCAATGTTCCAACTATAACCAATCAACTTATTTTTTAAGTAAAAAATATGCTACGAGGTCTGAAATAATGAAATCAGAATTATAAGTATTATTATTATAAGTTGCATGCATGGACAATTTACCATATTGACTGTATCTACTAAAGTTCATATTATCCCGGTTAAATTTTTATTACCTCTTCATTAGCTGTATAGAATAGCATTGTCGATTTGTTGAAGAGCAAACACGTTTGTATACGACCACAAATATTCCAGTCTTATTTTTGTATGGCGCTGTCGTCGTCATTGTTTTCATTGGCGTCTGTGCTCAGGTTGGTCTCCACGCGATAACTTTTGTTCTAGTAAACAGATCCTTTTAATTTTTTTTAAATAAAAAAGCATTGATTTTTTGGTACTAGAAAACGGTTTTTTGTTTAATGTGATCCAGCCCTTGTCGTTTTTCAGAAATGGACTTAAACGGGTTTTTTTGTTATTTGAATTTAAGTACCCTATTTCGTGTTTGATTTTAATGGTTTTTTCTTGTTTTCCCCATGACTCAGGCAACATTACAAGCCACAAGCATCATGACCTATCTTTTACTGTAATTGAGATATATTGGGTCCAAAAATGGCCACATCCTTATATTTAGAGCTTTTTTATTTCTCATCCGATTTTGATGGGGTTTGTTTCAACTGTTTTCCTGTGAAACAAAAGTTTCTCCAAGCTTTTTTGAAGCAATACCCTTTTTTTTATAAAAAACCGATCAAAAAGTTAAAAAATATAATTTTGCAGTATATGAGAATTTTTTTTACATCCGATTTTGATGGTGTTTATTGAATTAAATTCCTCTTAACGAGAACTTTCAGTAGTTTGTCAACAGATTGTCTCTATTGCTTGCCGTTTTCAATATAAGAGGGGTCAAAGTGACCGAAAAAGTGTAATGTTGCGTCATTTTTGCAGTATGGATGAGTGTGATGAGTTTTTTTCCATTTTATTTGTCTTATTAAGAGCTTGCAGAGTAATGTCAGTGGATTTTTGTATCTCTAACAGTTTTCAAGATAAAAGGGGTCAAAGTGGGCAAAAAGTGTAATTTTGCTCCATTTTGTAAGGTGTGTAAAAATTTTATTATTCGTCAGATTTTTTTCATTTGATTCGACTCATTGAGAACTACAGAATAAAATCAACTGATTTTCTTTGTCTCTTACCATTGGTGAGCTTCGAATTAGGGGAATCAACTTCGTATAATATATGTGGACAAATTTTATTTTTCGTCTGATTTTAATGTTTTTTTCAAATCATTTCTTATGACAAATGAAACAAAAGTACACCAGTTTTGAAGGTGATGCGGGTCAAAATGATCACTTTTCCAGTCATATTAAAAATATTACTGTGACCATTTAATTGTTTCCCGAACTTAACTGAACCCAGTCCATTTCTTTGTCCAGCACATCATATCTTTCAGCGAAATACTGTGTCCACACTTAACAAAAGGTTCATTTGTTCACCTGTCACATGCTGACCAAGTGCTGCAGTCGTATCATGCTCTGTTATTTATTTAAGTTCAAATACAAAAGTAACAGAGAAACCGTGCGTTTTGGGACGTTACTGGCCATTTTTGTCTACATGAGACTAGGGGCGGGAAATGTCAGTTACGCAACATACAGATCAGTTTGTTTGTTACCTTTGTACATGATCTGCCTTGTACACTAGTTAATAATTTAAATTATTTTATTATTTCTGACGTTATTCTTTACCTTATTATTTTACAATTTGGCAAATGGATGTGTTCGATTACACAACGTGTTAGTTAGCGACTTCTACCTCATTGACATCAGATACTTTGTAAATAATATGTGCAATCATATGACTATGAACAAATCTGATGTGAAAAAAATAAAAATTAAATTATTTTATCTTATCTTTTTTCGTTTATGTTAACGTAGCAAAACATTAGCAATAAGTTCTCGTAGCTAACTTGGTTGAGTGACTTTTTGATACGAGAATTTAACTTATATGTTTAAAGGTTTCAAAATGTACAAGGTAAAAGTAGTTCAAAGGAAAATATAGTTCATAGAGAACTGAAATTCCAAAGCTATGTTTGGGGTTGGTGGAGTTACCATTGTATATGTCAATTATACCATGTGAAACAGTTCATAATTCGTATTAGAACCTGTAGATGGGATTTTTTATTTATACATGTGAACCAACAAATAAACAGACGAAACAAATGCTACTCGTTTAGGAATAAGTAATGTCTGCTGCTATCTGTATATGTATTTCACATTTTTACAGATCGGAGCTGATATATGTGGCTTTTGGTTTGCTGCAGAATATGAAATGTGTCTTCGTTGGTCTCAACTGGGCGCTTTTTATCCCTTTTCAAGAAACCACAATGCAAAAGGATGGCCAGTAAGTTATTGCTATTAAAGGTGTTCGCTACTCTGCTTAAATATCAGTTTTTAAAAGGTTATGGTGGTATATATCGTTTATATTGGAACAAAAATTAAGAAAAAAAGAAAGATTGGTACGTGTCCTTATGTACGATTAATATTCATTTGAAAATCGATAATTTGGTGGAAATTTCGTTTCTCTGGATTTTTCATAGGTTCTTTATATCAAAACCCAAGATGAAATAACAATAACTCAAATATCAATGTAATGTATAAAAATAGGAGATGTGGCATGATTGTCCATGAGACAGCCACCCACCAAGTGACAATAGAATTTTAACTTCTACA
>JAULBM010021140.1:0-11354 GCA_032357055.1 Geukensia granosissima | reverse complement strand
AATAGATTCCTTTAAAATGGCGTTTAATCCTTATAGTTCTTTAAATTTGGTAATTAGTAATTAAATTTTATTTAAATTAATTCCTTTCAAACGTGTTTGTTGCATTTAATTGTCACGGCGTAGGAATATACAAGACGAAGTCAAACGTAGTTCGGTCAACATCTTCTATCGAAAAATAAACGAAATCAAAAAATGCTACCGGAAGTCAATTCAACCAATCATATCAGTGTATTTCCGTACACGCAAATCATATAATAATTATTTAATATTAAATCAATTAACAGGAGTTTGTTTCTGTCAGAGTGGATCTGCTGGTAGTGACTGTTCTCACAATATAACTATTCCACCATCAAATATAAGTTTACCCTATGACGGGCTATGTAACCTTGGTACTCGAACATGCAGAAAGACTAATATATTTGGTGACTTCCCATCCTCGTCTGTCTGGTGTCGTCTGCAACATTTCCAGGTATATACATTGCTAGATTATAATGATTAAAATCATGCTTAGGTTACAAATTCCTTAATCATAAACCGTATGTGAATACATTTTTCAGAATAGAAATATATTCCCGCAGTATGCAAATTATTTCTGTAAATATGTTGCTTTTTTATTAGCTCACCTGGCCAAAGGCCATGTGAGCTTTTGTCATCACTTGGCGTCCGTCCGTCCGTCATCCATTAACTTTTCACATTTTAATCTTCTCCTCGCAAACCACGCGGCCAACTATGGAAGGTACTTCATAAAGATTGCTCATTTCGACCAGATTTTTCAACAAACATGGCTGCCATGGACAATTTTTGTTTCTGTTTGGCTGATACGTTAAAAATCTCTTCTGAAACCGTTTGGCCAAATGGAATAATATTTGGTATGGAGCATCTATGGATTGTCTTTTATAACGTTTCCTCATTTCATCCCGATCGGACAAAAAAGATGGCTGCCATGGACGATTATTGTTTCTGATTGGCTGATACATTAAAAATCTTCTCCTCTGAAACCGCTTGGCCAAATGGATTAATATTTAGTATGGAGCATCTATGGAAGGTCCTTTATAAAGTTTCCTCATTTCATCCCGATCGGACAAAAAACATGGCTGCCATGGACGATTCTTGTTTCTGATTGGCTGATACATTAAAAATCTTCTCCTCTGAAACCGCTTGGCCAAATGGATTAATATTTGGTACGGAGCATCTTTGGAAGGTCTTTTTATAAAGTTTCCTCATTTTGTCCTGGTAGGACAAAAACATTGACGATTCTTTTTTCTGATTGGTTGATACATTTGAAAATCTTCTGTAAAACCGCTAAATAGATGAATATTTGATTTGGAGTATCTATGGAATGTGCTTTATGAAGTTTTCTCATGTTGTCTGACAAAAAAATTGTCGCCATGGATGATTCTTGTTTCTGATTGGCTGAATTTGCTTGGAGAAATTGATTAATATTTGATGTAGAGCATCCATTGAAAGTCCTTTACAAAGTTTCCCCATTTCATCTTAATGGGACAAAAACAAGGCTACAAGACAAATCATGTTTCTGATTGGCTGTTTCATGAAAAAATTTTCTCCTCTGAAACTTCTTTGCCAAATGGCAGGTGAGTGATACAGGCTCAGCCTCCTGAGCCTCAAGTTCTACTATATTTATACTTGTTTTGTTTGTTTTAACTTGGAAAGTATTTGTCCAGACAGCCTTTATTTAGACATGAAATTTTGCTGCCTTAGTTATTTTTGAAAAACTGATTATTTAATGTGTCAGCACTGACACGTTTAAACCTCAGCCTTGAGAAAACGAACAAACACCTCAGTGACAAAGTTTATGATTCACTAAATCCCATAAGAATATCTCTGTACCTAATAAACTGATGCTGACTGAAATTTTTAATCATATATTAATAAGAAAAAAGGAAATGCATGTAATTATCTGTTTTCTGGTATTTGGTTCCGAGCGTAACAGATAAAGGTAATCCGGAAAAGCGTTTCGTACACGTGAATTTTTTTTATTTTGTCAACAATCTGATAGATAAAAGAGAGAAATGCAAGGCTATAATTTTTAAGAAATTGTCATGTGCCCTACGGATATGTACATACATGTATGTCAACAGCGTTCAAATTTTTCCATTTGGGCCCTAGGCTTGTCTGTTGAAGGTAAATCCAGAAACGATGTGGATTGTGTCTTTATTGTAGATATTCTTTCTTTTAAAAAGCGTAACATTCGATTTTTAACGCATAGTCAGCCATGGTCTCTGCAATCTTTTGTTGTTTATACCTTTGTTTAAACATACATATATATGATGCAAGAAATTTGATGTTTTCAAACATCGGAATGTTGCTATGACTACCATTGAAGAAAATAAGACAATGGACTAATTTGACATATAGATGCTCTAAAAAGCTGACAAATTTGGTAAGTAAAAGTTTATACGGAAACAATACTAACGTGACGAATTTACCATGATTGTTGGTCTTTTCACTTGGTTGATTGGTTTAACTAATAATTAAACATTATTTTAGATAACGGAAAATTTTACCACATACACATCTATTGAATATACTCTCATGGCCGAATACAGAAACATGTTCATGGTGACGATCGATCTTCCTGTGATAAGAAGAAAACGGTTGACGTCAGAAAGTATTATGGCGGAGGGTTATGATATCAGTCTGTCCAATGATGGAAAGCATTTTGGAACTGAAGTAAAAATCATAATATATGAGGATTGCTACTCTTGTAACATCTCGACAGTTGCATGTATTGATTTGGTATGTAAAATTAACTTTTAACGTTGGTAGCTATTCTATAAATAGGAAACGCACAGTTCTGACTTTATTAAAAAAAGTTATATGGCTTATAATTACAAACTTTTAACTAGTTCATGTAGTAAGAAATAAAATTTGACGAAAAAAAATCTATTTCTAATGCAATATTTTTGTAACGCCTTATTGCCTTATTTGATTAGCTTACATGCTACGTGCAATTCACAATCTATTTGCCGTTACTTAGATTAACTCGTTTAGATTTAGTGATTGCCAAATGTAATAAAATACACAAAATATATAATATTTCTACCTGAAAATACTGCATTCAGACAATTTCATCCAGATTTGAAGCATACACGAAGCCTTTAAACGTCCAAACTTCACATTTCACAATGGAAGCGTTCAAGTGACATCTTGTTGTTTCTATGACGTTTATCAGCGGCAAACATCCACAGCGTTTCGCGGAATTTTATTGCCGATGATTTTTAAAAATGATTCGAAGATTTTCAACTACAATTGCATTAGAATGGAGAAAACTGTATTGTATTTGAAGCTTTGAGGACGTAAATCTTGATTGTACTGTCGCAAAATCCGTCTACTCAATTTGCAAAAGTAAAAATCAACGATTTTCGTCCTCAAAGCTTAAAAAAAATACAGTATCTCCTAATCATTATGCATTATCGGTTAATAATTTGTTAAAACACAGCTAAGCAGCAACCGATTAAGAGACTTACACTTCAAATGGCATACTAGTATGCGTGAACAACAAGTATACACGTTTTACAGGTTCCATCAAATTGTCTGACAGGTTAAATGAATTTTGGGGTTAATAGCCTAAATAAGTGTCTATTTTTCAATACAAACATTTCAGATTTTCTGGACATATATCATCTTATCCTCAATGCAAAACTTTTCAAAAATGTTAGTTAAGGTTAGGTTTAACATATCTTATTAAATAGAAGAAATAAAAAATTGTGATTGGACACTAGTTATAACGACTTTCTTTGTTCCTCTGAATACAATTTTAACATAAACATAGAACAAATGTTTGTTGTTTTGGACAGGAAAACTTCAAATAGCTCAGAACTGTCGAACAAAATGAGCAAAGAAAACAAATTAATATATGATTTGTTTCTTACGGCAAAGAGAATGGTCCTCTTGATATTTATCTTTAAGATGAAATGAAGATAATATGATATTTGTCGATGAAAGAAATGTATTATATATTTGTTTTCTGTAACAGTTGAGAGGCATGAATTTTCCCAAAGTTTCTAGTCCCAAAACTATATGTTGTATTATTGTAGGTTTCATGAACTGAGTCTCACTGATTGCCAGTTTTCGAAAATTCTCTTGAAGGAATCTTGACAAATCTCATAAAATGAAATATAAAAAAAAAGATTCCGATAACTTTTGTATACTTTGGATTTTTATACAAATTCTTAGTTTTTTCCACTCATTTAAAAAATTGGCACATTCATTGTGGTATATCAAAGTCTGAAGACAAATCTCTAAAGATTACACTTAGTCTAACAATATAACTTCTTCAAAGAAACTGCGCTGGTGATAAGTTCTATACTGACACACACAGGTGTTGATTTAAACAATATAAGATTAGTAGTTTCCGTAAAAAGTAGGATGTGATATCCCATGTTTTATAGGACGACCACATGTACATCCGAATTTTGATACCAAATCTCTATACTTATGAAAGAATTTTGTGAATGCTTTAATCAATTTGGTCACATATCGAGGGCAAACGTAATTAGTTTGTCCAAAATTTAGGACAACTGCTAAAACATTTCCCGCTTTACCTAGTTTGGATATAAGACGACCACATGTACATCCGAATTTTGATACCAAATCTCTATACTTATGAAAGAATTTTGTGAATGCTTTAACCGATTTGGTCACATATCGAGGGCAAACGTAATTAGTTTGTCCAAAGTTAAGGACAACTGCTAAAACATTTCCCACTTTACCTAGTTTGGATATAGAGTTTTGTACGATGTTACAAGGTAGTCAAACTTAATTTCTGATTAGCTGGCAGTGTTATCTTCAGATATTTAATGTAATGTTTCATTAAGTTTGTTAAAGTTTGCTACGTCACATTGAACTTGTTTGTAGCATTTCTACGTCACAGCTGAAAAATTCGGAGTGACTCTGATGTCACAAATGAATCAGAACTTTTGGTAGAACTAAACACAACTGAACAACTGGTCGACATGTTAAGTCCAGCGTATAAAATGCGATTTTTCTTTGTGCCTTATGTCTTAAGGAGGTAAAAAAAACAACAAGAGAATATGTAACCTAAAACATATGCATCCTTAATATAGCATTATAGTAACCATATTTTTGAGTTTAACTTACGAACTAAACTTTTAATTTGCAGGGTACCTGTGAAGTATTATCAGTGAGTCCGAACAGTGGTAATTATTAATTTTAATTCTTAAACAACATGTGGTTTTAACGAAGCGAAAGGAATAACCCATAAATACATTTATTTCGCTCGAATAAGAATGATAGTTATGGACACGTTTTATGTTATTGCATGATTGAATAAATGCAAGACAATTAGAACGTACAATTCAGGAAGCAACTGTAATGCAAGACAATTAGAACGTACAATTCAGGAAGCAACTGTAAAACGTTTCCTAAGTGGTTGAAAGGTCATGAGAAATATTCGTTTCTGATTTGGCTTTGGAAAATTTTTTCCTTCATTTACAATCAGTAATGCTTGAAATGTTTTTGTTTATTAAAAATGGTTTTACAGGATATTCGTATTTCTGATGCCCGATTGCATTTTAATCAATAAATATTAACTTCGCAACCAATTCGAACCAAACTTTGAATGGAGCATTTTGTGAAATTTCGTTTAAATTGATCAATTAATTTCGACTAAACATTATATATGGGTGGAAAAAGCTACATGTACCTCGATTGAGTTTTATTATATGCCTTTTCTTAAGGATGTGTACTGTATTTGAGCTTAAAACAATAATTGTAACATTAGTTACGTTTATGTCGGTAAACTGACGTTAGATTTATAAAGAACTGCACAAATACGTTATCCACATATCAATTCTAATCAGATGTAGACATGATTGTTCAAGAACGTATATCCGTCCACAAAGATGCAGAGTTTCCCATATTTGTTTCAACCTTTGAACACATAAGTGCAAATTACAATTGTATCTTTAGTACGTTACATTGCAATATTTATGAGAGTTCGGCTAGTAGCTTTGTTAACGATTTCAGGTCGGTATAGATTATTTATAGTCTTAATTAGATCTAACATAAAAAAGACTTCAGGTTATAATGTTTGTTTTTCTTGATTTAAGAACCAACTCTAACAGTCGTTGGAACAGCTGCTGGCGTTTTACTGGCTCTTTGCGTGGTAATGGGATTGGTAGTAGCTAAATTGAAATACCAAAGCAAAACGTAAGTCTAAAAAGAGGCAGCAAAAGAAACCGAAGGGCAAGGAGAATGTAAAAAGTCGTTAGACATGGCAATCTTGAGATCATGAACCGGAGTGAACATAACATACTGTACTTATCAAACTTAAACATTTAAAATGAACACACAGATATGAACATTGCAGATCTCACTTATATCCCGAGATAACCTCAGGTTGTCCGAAAGGTTAAGTGTAAACCAAAATTATCTTATAGAACCTGATGACTTTAAATATCGTGAGTTCATTGTTACTCATTTATGTTAAAGGAGTAGGTACGTTAAGCCCCATGTTTGGCCCAAATTTCAGATTTTGTGACACAATAATAAGTTGTTGTGAAAATGCTGTTTAATAATTGTCTTTTAATAATTCATTACTTTTTCTTATTTACTTATCGTCAATTCGAGAAATGAAGGCGTAAATTTGACTATTTTGAAAAGAATTTAACATTTTTGGTAAAAATACAAAATCTTTAAGGTGTTTTGTTCAAAATAGATTTGACCGCATAAAAAATCATCACGAAGATATTTAAACCAAACATTTGTACTTGATAGATCTTTAATTATACAAAGTTTAGTTGTGATGTTTTTGGGCGATCTAATTTAAAATCGACAAAATAGTATCAAATATTGCATCAAATTAATTAATTTCTTAGTATTTTCACATTTAAAGCCTTTTCTTTGTGTCATGCGACCATTGTAGAACTAATTAAACTAAAAATTCTTTTGGATTTTCTTTTTAATACAAAAATTTAAAATAATAGATAGCCAATTTTCATTTTTTAGCCAAATTCTTAGGCCAAAAATTGGCCTTAACGACCCTCGTCCTTTGACATATCTTAAAGAAATATCTTGGAAAACTTGCTTCTGATTATTTACTTTAAATAGAAAATAACTTCACTTTATCTACAGCACCAGAGTGGCTACTGTCGATAATGACAACAAAGATGACCGGGACACCCCCAAACCACTTTCAATCTGGAGTGCAAATACCATTACTGACCTTGAACTAGATATCGACGACAGTCTTCAAACGTTACCTAGTGATGTTGCTAGAACTCAGTTTGCTCCTGAGAGCCATCTGAAACAAATGTGAAAACTGGTTGTTATTTGACTTTTGTAAAAAAAAAAAAAGGGTGTAGTGGTTTTTTTACTTCTAACATATTTGTCCTTGGGGTTGAGGAATGATACTAACACGGTTTGACGAAAGGTATATCACAACTCATATATTTTACGTGCTGTGCGCAGGACGAGGGGTGATGACCGTTAGAGAGCATCTGACCCCATCCCTGTTTTGTAAATGAGTACGTGGATTCCAAGCCTTTGTTGTTATTGTTTTTTATTTATCTTTTTGTTTGTTTCAAATTCGTCTTCTCTTTTTGGATTATGCACTTTTTTCACCCACATGGGTATTCTTAACTGGACTTTATAATGTTTGAGGATATGAACTAGGTTCTGGTGATAGTAGAACATATGACTGTATGCACTAAATGAAGTATTTGACTTACTCTTATCCAACTAAATACATGTTACAGACAGACAAATATAACTTTGTGTACAATTTCGTGTATCATTCAATTATAATAAGTCTTTCAATCAAGATTTAGATTCTACTGGTGATATAGTTTATCATGAAATAAAGCATAGTTGAAGTTTATTTTTTATTCGCTAATTTATTTATTGATCCATTTATAGTTAATATATTTTGTATTTTGATTTCACTGAGGATTTTCATCTTAATAATAAAATATTAGAACTAAAACAATGTTCATTTGTTTCCAATTAATTTCCTTGTACCTGTGAATTACCTGAACATTAAAATCTTAGTTTCAGATAGTGAAGCAATTTTAATTCAAAGTATCAACTTCTATTATAAACAAATAAAAGGATATGGGTAAATGTCAGAGAGACGAAACCCAAACCATGAGAAAAACACAGGAAATTTACAAAATCTAGAGGTATCCACAAGGCCTTCAACAATATAGAGTACCATTCCTTGTGTAAAGCTCAACAAGTCTCCATAAGGTCTGCAACACGGTTAGAATACAACTTCCTGGGAAAAGGTCTAAATCGCCCCAGACAAAGAATCGTGTATAAGTAAAATATGACTGTTCTTACCTGGATATCATCAAAATGTACATGTAATAACACATAACACAAAGGCATAACTATGACCAAATTTCCTGACTTGGGACAGGCAAAATGAGATATGAGACAAGAGATTTGGGTGAAACCAGATAAGTGGGTACCCAACCCTCCCGAAAATACTACCAAAGAAAAATTCAGAGTCATTTAATTTAAAATCTTCTTAATAGATTATGATGTTAGGTCTTGCAAGTTTAAGATTTACAAATGGGTCTGAGAAGCTGTATATTATCTCTATTAAAATAGGAGATGTGGCATGATTGTCCATTAGACAGCCACCCACTTAATACCAATAAAATTTCAACTTCTACATGTCCCATTATGGCCTTCAACAATGAACCAGAGTCCATACCGTAACAGAAGCTGTAAAATGCCCCGAAATACAAAATGTGAAACTATACATAAAGCACGACAATCGTCTTTTTCAATGAAATAATTTCTAGCATTATTTTTTTTCCTGTCGGACCAGGTTTCTCTCAGTATGAATTTCGCCCCTACCATCAGATATAACTCTATTCTTTACATATTCTTCCATTAACAAAACTTTTATTAAAATGCAAAGTTCCAATGTTGAATAAATAAGGAAATATTTGGTATGCCATATGCCCATTTCAGGGCGTAAGCGCTCTTCAGTAGCATTAGAACCGAAACATAGAAAGTCATTGATGCAAAACATAGCATACGAAGGACTTACACATAATAAATTCGCATCCTAAGTACAACATGATAGCCTAATAACCATGTATTTCCTTGCGACACAGTATATGCACTGAATTAGTGAGAGTTCCAAGTATCAGGATTGTCCAGCTGACGGTTATACATGTAATTTTTGTTACGATTACTAAAATTCAACGATAAATGCATTCAAACAGAGCTATGCTGATCATAAATTCAACTTAACTGTCTGTGAACTTTGATTTGGTACATATACATTTTAAGAAGTAACTCTTATTGGTAGTATTAGAGTTACAACAAATGAAGTCAAAGTCCAAATATTGTAAAAGACTACTCATTCCCAATAATTGACCCCTTTCCAATTAAGGGGAGGTAATCAAAATTTAATGGTAAATTTTAATTGCAACTAATGGAAGACTATTGGGTAAATCAATTTCAAACTAATTTTTTTCAATGTAACAGATATATATGTGACAATAAAAAATAGAAACTTGTTAAATTTGATTTAAATATATTTTTTGTTGTTATGTTTAAATTTTTATCGTAATATTTTGCCTTTGAAAGGTGAAAAATACCAAATGTTGAAGAATGCAGAGAAACTAGACTTTGTAAATTTTCTTAAAGTGTATTAATATCATTTACAAGTCTGTTAATTGAAGATGGAATAAAGGGATTATTTCACATACTTTATTTCCTGGTTATTATATCTGGATATTGTAATAAAAGGTGAGTGCGTATCACACATGGTGGTCTTCAACCTGTGCTAAACATCTAGTATAAACAATAGCCAAAATGAAGTCTTGGATACCAATATTTTTAAAGAAAATTGATTAACTTTATTAAATTTATTTAATGTTTATAAATAATAATATAAATAATGTTACAATACCAACTGCACATTGCGTGTTTAAATTTGGGAATGAATAATTTTACAGCCAATTAAGAGAGATTATTCATGAATGCAGATCATTCAAATATTAACTCTACATAGTATGTCTTTTAGAAATTCCTCAGGTTGTTTAATATTTTGTAGGAGCTAGGTTGTTTGATATTTTTGTATTAATCATAAGATTAGGCAAGTATCGTATATACATCCCTTGTTTAGGTATTCATTTCTTGCAAGCTTGTCTTTAAAAATCTTTGGACTTGCAGGGTACAATATACATGCCTTCCTGACCTGTCAAAATATTAACAGCATGCAGTTTTAACCTAGTAATATTGTTTTACCATTAAATTTTACCCTGGCTGTAAAATCAAACTAAACAACAATGAATAAACAAATAAAGACAGAAAAAAATAAATATATTAAAAACACACGAAGTACAGATGAAGAAATACATAGAGAAATAAAAATGAATGAAAAATAGATAAAGTTATCTAAAATGATGCAATAACTCATCATTGCATTTTTGTTCTAAAATAATTATTATCATTTTTATTATTATTTTCAAAATAATGCTCATGAAAAGTTTTCTAAAATGATGCAAATAAGTTATCTGATTTTTAAGTAATTTTTATTTATTGCAGTTTTGTTCTAAAATATTATAATTATTTTTTTATTATCATTATCAGCATGATTCTTATTATCAAATTTATTCATTAAATATCATAACTTAAATTAAATTATAAATTTAAAAATATATTATTTAGATTTCTACAATCTTAAGTTTTCTAAGAAACAGAAATGAGCATAACTTTTAAAACTTTGCAATATACAATCTAAATGGGGTTAAATTTCATGTATTTCAGGTATTTATTAGTGCATTCCCTTCTCAGGTATTTATATGATTATCTAATAACATTTAAGTGTCAAAAATTGACAATAAACAATGGCAATTTACTGAGAACACCTGGGGTTAAATAGTGTAGACAAAGGCTTCTTCACAGTTTTACCATCAAATTTAGATTATCTCCCCCTGATTTCTCATAGATGGCGTTTAAATGGAAAAAGGTCAATTCGAAATAGGAAGCCGGATCTAGAAAATCAAGACGGATACTATTTGGCAAGTTTCTTATCCTCTCCGTATATGCGTCTAGAATTTAACCAAATGCAGTAAAGGAGTAGGTATGTTAAACCCCATATTTGGCCCAAATTTTAGATTGTGTAGCACAATGATAAGTTGTTGTGAAAATGTTGTTTAATGATCATCTTTTTAATAATTTATTACTTTTTCTTGTATACTTTTCGTCATTTCGACAAAATGAAAGGATATCTTTAACTATTTTGACAAGAATTTAACATTTTCGTTAAAAACAGGAATTCGAAGATACCAAAGGGGCAGACAGAAATCGTTAAGTCGAGGACAGACAAGACCATGGCCAACAAAATG
>JAULBM010021129.1:0-11355 GCA_032357055.1 Geukensia granosissima | reverse complement strand
ATGCAGATAAATTTCGGTACAATATCAGTATGTAACACCGGCATTAAATGTGTATATTTTACTAAGATTTCCATATTTACCTTACATGAAAAGACAACATGTCAAATATTCATTCAAAATATCGGAATAAAACAACGAAATTTCCTAAAGCATACACATATTTGGTTGTGCTGATCCCATTTAATGTGTTAAGTTGAAGTTCATGGGTAAATTTTGCTACGAGGTTATCGTATTTCTGCCATACGTCACAGAAATAATTCGTCGCATGTGTAGAAAAATAACAAAAATCAGGTAGCGCACTGTCCACAATCACGCACTGCGTGAACAATCACATGTCGCATGAGAAAACGCATAATATTTGTTTATGGGTATTCTTGCTTAAAAATGAATTCCTTCCAATGATGGGGTAAAGTGTAATCTTGTTTTCATGTTTTTTTTTATTTGCTTGGTTATATTTTTGTAAGACGTTCTTCTTGGAAATGAATTTTCTTTCTTGTTGTTGAAATTAGTCCTCCTACCGGATCTTTTCTCGTCTGATTATTCCCATAATACTGCTGGTTACATAAATCACATTAGCGGGTTACAAAAATTAACCGTTTTTACGATTCGGACTTTGGATATAGTGAATTTGCAGATTCAAAACCATTTGCCTAGCATTAACCCAGCTTTGATGGATCTCTTTCAGAATTGTTTCAGTTAACCAAGCCAACCAACTAAGATAGTTGTCACAGTGAAACATTGTTCAATAGAAGCCCCTTGGAAAGTTTCTTCTTGTATGCTACCATCTGCTCTGTTAGAACCAATCGATGATTGAATGAAAGTTGGGTGTTTCACTTTCAGTGCTGTTTCAAATTATTAAAATTACTATTCAGGATGGCCACCTTTACCAAACTTATTTTAACAATGAAACTTTGAGAAATTAATGTCTGAAACTACTTGCCTAATTAGAATTCTTGCTTTCTACCACACTACACTCATACTGCTTGTATTAAAGTTTGGCAATTCTCTCGAGGTACTTCCTTAACCTGACTGCTACACTATGTCTGAAATTGGCATTGAATACCAAAAAATAATCAATTAGAACCAAATTTAAGTGGATTGGTTAAAGGGTTAGTTAAATAGATTAATCTTTTTTGTTTATAGCTAGACCTAATGATCATATGTTTACCTCCAAAAATATTCACCTTTAAGTTTATTACACTGGTCTTTGCCACAACATGTGATTAGTTGGCTTTATATTCCCAACAAAGAGTTACAAAACAACCATCTCAAATGTAACAAAAATTGATTACACTGGTTATCCAAGATAAAAACTTCAGCTGTCACTTAAATATCTTGATTTAAGATAATTTACTCAATTGTTAATAAATGATGATTAGGTCACCACTTCACGAATTTGTATAGGATGACTCTGAATTAAGTGAGCATTACAGAGTTCTTGGGGCCTTTGACTGATTTTCAGAGTTTAGGTTTTGTTTCTGTGGCTATGGGCTATTTTTCTAGATACAATGGCTTCACACAGGATACGCTTATTACATATCAGTGTTTTATATGTATTAAACTGTTGATACATCAAATATAGTGTGTGAATATAAGCAGTATATTTTGGCCTACATTTCTTCTACAAATAACTGGAGGAAAGAATCTGGAATATTATTGTAGATACTTCACCCAGAAAAAAGCTTGACAGAAAAAGGTTGTGGATGAGAATATAAGTGAAACAGAGTGTGTTAGTGACAGTGAATTTGATGCATTCCTTGGTAAGCCACAATATTATACAATTATGGACTTTTTATGAGGACAATACATAAATGAGGACTAAGGACGTAGTTTGTCCAGTTGGCATGCTTCAGTTTCATGGAATACTTTATAGTAGAGGAACTGACATCAACTTTTTCAGATAAACTTTACTGCCTAAATACATACCTAAATTTTACATTGACTTGTTTGCAAACATATAGGACAAATTATAACATGTCGTAAAGATATTGCATGGTCGTACTTTTGTATTTTCTAGGACCCAACACATTCCGAATTAACAGGTTTTTAGCTCACATGGCTCAATGTGAGCTTTTGTCATCACTTTGCGTCCGTCGTCGTCGTCTGTTAATTTTTCATATTTACATGTTCTTCTCTGAAACCACTTAACAGATTTCAACAAAACTTGGTAGAAATGTTAGGCAGGTAGTCCTTTACCAGATTTGTGAAATTGGTACCGATCGAAAATTCCACATGGCTGTCAGGGCCAATTATGTATTCTGATTGATTTCAAATATCTTCTTGTCAAAAGCTAGTGGATACAATTGTTACTTAGCAGAAATGACTTTTAGATGGTTGTGAATCGTTTGCCAATCGGAAATTCAAAATGACGAAACTAAGTTTAACATTGGATGCTATGGGAATTTAACTTTTTCATCTTTTCTCTGAATTCACTGAACAAATTTCAACCAACTTGACAGAAATGTTAAACAGGTGGTCTTTTGCCAGATTGTGAAATTGGTGCCAATCCAAAATTCAACATGGCTGCGAAGGATAATTATGTATTCTGATTGGTCCAAGTTTCAAACATCTTCTTGTCAGAAACTACAAAGTGGATTGGATGGTTACTTTGCAGAAATGATTGTAAGATGGTCCTGTACTCAAATTGAGAATCGTTTGTCGAATGAAAATTCAAAATGGCCGCGTGACGAAACTTAATTTAACATTGGACCCTATGGAAATTTCACATTTTCGTTTTCTGTTCCCAAACAACTGTACAGATTTAAACCTTACTTGGCAGAAATGTTAGGCAGGTGGTCCTTAACCAGATTTGTGAAATTGGTGCTGATCCAAAATTCATCATGGCTGCCAGGGCTAATTATACATTCTGATTGGTCCAAGTTTCAAACATCTTGTCAGAAACTACAAAGTGGATTGGATTGTTACTTTGCATGAATGATTGGCAGATGGTTATTTACTTATTTTGTGAATCGTTTGTCGAATGGAACCTGTAAAAATTTCACATTTTTTTGTCTTCTTTTTATAAACAGGTGTACGGATTAAACCTAACTTGGCAGAAATATTAGACAGGTGGTCTTTTACCAGAGTTATGAAATTGGTGCCGATCCCAAAATCAACATGCCCATCAGGGCCAATTATGTATTCTGATTGATCCAGATTTCAAAAATTTTCTTGACAGAAAATGCAAAGTGTATTGAATTGTTACTTTGGAGAAATGATTGTTCAGCAAAACATTTCCTAGGTGAACGATTACAGGCTCTATGAAGCCTCTGTTTAATGTCATGGTTGAATATGGTATAAAATTTTACTATATATACGACATTTTGAGAAAAACAGATCATGTCCTTACTTGAACAAAACCAGCAGTATTCAATATGTTTGACAAACTTCGACACACATTTGCAAAAGCTCAAATTATTTTATTTTTGGGACCTTTAAAAGCTTATCTCATGGTGTGGATTATTTGTCAATAAGCAACCTGTAGATGTTTGTAACTTGTACGTTTTAGATGGTTGTGAAATCATACAAAATGTCATTTTATCGCTATCGCTTGATTGATTGATTGATTGAGATTAACGTCCAACGTGCAATATTTAGCCATATTAATGCCGAAAACAAGTTAACAAACAATAAATTAATAAGCAGACTGTGAGCAGATGGACCGATAAGAGAGGGACAACCCAGTATTTCTACATTCCACTCGAACTAACGAGCACTCCTTTAGCAGGAATTCTACCTGCAGGCGGAGAAACCAAACGGTTTTTTATATTATCCTAGTAGCCCTCGGGTGTTTATCGTTATTGCTTCCAAAAATGTAAACAAAATGTTTAATTCATAAACAATTTAATAACCATAATCATTTTTTAAATGTATTATGCAGTCTAGCCTTGTAAAACGTTATCCTACATAAACGACACTGTCACATAAACAGTTTTGAAATTCAAGTGAAATCCATTACTTAGATTTTTTTCGACAGGTTGTAGGAATTCCTACTGGCACAATCTGTGCACCTTAAAAGACTAACTCCTTTACTTATAGATATCCTTGTATATGGCTGAACTCTACAAAGATCTAACTTAATAAATTTTGATATATTTGTCATATTGACTGCTATCTTGATGAAATCTTTGCAGCTAATAACTAGTATGTCTCTAAAATAACACCATCATTTATTCTAGTAAAATGAACAAAGCTATCAAGACAGCATTAAATACACTTTCTGGAATAAAATGATGTTGTTTCACAACTTGAAAATCAACTTAAAATAACATTTAGGAAAACATTCCTTGTTATAAATTTTAAAAAAATCATCCATAATGGTTATCTTTATGAGACTACTTGATTTTTTTATCCTCATTGACCTTTTGGTCACCAATTTATATTCAAGGTACATTTTAGTATATTGGTGTATCTCATCTAGTTATGGACCTGCCAAAGGTTGATATCTCATCGGATTGACGTTAATCCGGATTAAAGTTGAAGGATTCCACACAGCACAGGGGCCACACTCATTTTTTATAAATGATTGCCTTCCAGATTTGACTCGAATTGACATCCTGATTTGACCGTGATTTTGAAATTATTGACTCCACGACAGGTGTTGCGCGCAGGTCAAGGGACGTTTACCTTTCCGGGGCACCTCATCCCACTCCTGTTTTGTAAAGGAGTTTTTCGATTCCAAGCCTTCGTTCTTTTTGTTTTTGGTTTTTTCAGTTAGTTTGTTTGAAATGTGTCTTGTCTCTTTGAACGATCCACTGTTAATCTCTTACATGTGTATTCTACACTAGACTTAGCAAATACTTATTTCGTCTTGCCTTCTTGTCGATACTTTTTATTTAAGCATTGGTATACGCACAATACATTCTTTTATTATTTTGTACACTAAATTCAGGTGGTCATGTTCCGATTGATATAATAGTTAAAGAGAACCAGTACATTATACATTTTGATTTGACAAACTATAAAAGACAGAAATTACTTTTCAAGGTCCGCACATTGTATATTGTAATTGAATGTGTACTATGTATTAATATCATGGGTAAAATATTATCAGTTAATTTTTAAGGTGTGTTTATAAGTTTGTAGTTAAGCGCTCAGAAACATGGTTTTACCCGCCACATACTTCATATGAATGCACAGAGCTAGAAACCTGTATGTATACGGTCATTCGTTTTATATAGGAAATTCAATGGCAAATTACTTTTAAATTTGAATATTATCACATTTCAATGTTAGGATATTTTACAGCATGCAAAACGGCGTGGATTTTGGGTCACTTTGAAGATCAAAAACCAAACATTTTTCTTGGTTGAGACATTCCTCATCTTATCCCATCTTTACACAGCTATTAATAAATGTGTCATTGCATGGAACCTTTTTTCCTGACGTTTGATGACAACACGATTTTTAATCATCGGACATGTGTTTGAAGACATCTCGAATTGAGATCTTAATGTCTTTTCTTCAGCAACCTCACCTTTAGATTGATTTGAGCATTCTAAAGAAAGGTATTTTCTGTTTGCATGTATTTTTGTTTAATATATTTATTGTAATTCTAAAGAAAATGTCAAATACTTTGACGGGAGCATTTAGTTTAAGGAGCGATGAAGACTATAAAATATAAATGAAACAAAACAAGAAACAAAATAAAACAACAAAAAATATTCAACAAAAACCAAGGTACCAAATTTCAAAGATGTATTCCATATGCTTCAATTATAACATGGGAACAATAAACAACAAACAATATCACACTACAATACAAAACTTAACATTGTTGGTTCCCTTCTCATTGTTTTTCAATTCTGTTATATTTGGTTACAAATAAAATGAACAAGGATTGGCTTCCCATTTCGATTTGTTTGGACTTGAGTGCTTCTTTTGCTATGTTTAGATCTTGGACTTCCTACGTTTTAATTCTAATGCTACTGATGAGAGGTTACTCATTGGAATGTACATATAGCATAAGAAATTTCTTCATATTTATTTAACATTGGTAATTTTGTATTTCAACTTTTCATTCCTTTAAAGTGTACCATGGTTGATACCGATTAATTAAAACGAGCCACATTCCAGCCTATTCGGAGCAAGTTCTCAAACAATATTATATATATATATATATATGAAAGAATTAAAGCTGCAGAAATACAACACTTGTTTAAACGAAGCAGTGTAGACATTGTGTATAAATGTTTTATTTATTTGTTTTTTGTTCTTTATATTTCAAAATAATAAATTAATACACTGAGCATTTACGACCTATTAACAAAGAACGCGTCTTTTAAGTAATACTTCTATAAAGAAAGGTAACCTGTAGTCCAGTGGTTTTCGTTGTTTAATCAGTCATTTATTTTAATATGTTCACAAATTTTTGCATTAGATTAGGTCGATTGTCGTGTTTAATGTATAGTTTCACATTTTGTATTTCGGGGCTTTTTACAGCTTTCGTTATGGTATGGACCCCGGTTTGTTATTGAAATCCGTAATGGGACCTGTAGAAGTTTAAATTCGACTGTCATTTGGTGGATGGCTGTCTAGTGGACAATTGTGCCACATCTACTATTTTTATAAGACAATTTTGAATTATGTCTTATTAGATCAAGTACACCGTATTTAATTAACATTATAATGCGTTTGTGCAAGGATCACGATGAGATCATTGTGTATTTAGAATCCGGGTCATACCATTGTCATTTTTCATTACGAAAAACAGCAAATAATTATAATAAAGCCGATCATTTCTTTATATGTTTTATGATTACAATTCATCATCGAGTATCTTCAATGAATAAACAGTAGCATTAAGTATGGAAAGAAAAGAAATAACAGAAAATATGGACTGTGATTTTTTAATTATTTTCATCTAAACAAAGGTTATAACAGCATCATTGGACATATTCTGAAATGTTAAACATCTATCCTTGTCCGTACTACTTGGCTTATACGCACTTTGTGAATAAGCAGTTCCAAATTCATATAAAAATATGAGATGTAGTATGATTGTCAATGAGACAGTCACCCACCAAATGACAGCAGAATTTAAACTTCTACAGGTCCCATTATTGCCTTCAACAATGAACCAGAGTTCATACCATAACGGAAACTGTAAAAGGCCCTGAAATACAAAATGTAAATCTATCCATAAAATACAACAATCGACCTAATCTAATGCAACATATAACAATAAATGACAAATAAAACAAAGACAACCGCTGGACTGCAAGTTCCTGGTTTGGAACAGGCCCATTAGTATGTGGCAGGGTTAAACCGGTTGGTGAGCGCTCAACCCTCCCCCTAACCTGGGACAGTGTTGTGACGAAATAACATTAAAAACACACTATAAAAATCGGTTGAAACTTGAATCGATTCTTGAAACCAATAAAAAATATAACTAAAACTTAATACTGATACAACAAAAGTATCAACCTCAAAAGTGGACTCCCAGTCATATTTTTTATCTTAGCAAATTGAGGGGTACTTCAATTTTAACGCCATACTGTACACCTTCTAATTTTACGAAAAGTTATCTATCAAAGAAGACTGTCATGCTATTCACAACTCCATAACATAATGGGTAATTCAAACATAATAATTAAGCGTCCTTTTCACGATTCGTTTTCCTATTATTGGGAGCGATTTTAACACCCGGCAAATAAATCTTTCGACTTTTTTCTTGATCCCGGGTAATTTCTTGGTGATCAATTATTTCTTAAATTCACCTACTAACCTACCGACATATAGTTTATCTGCTTAGCAATTTCTATACTTTGTACAAATGTACTCTCTTGGGTCGGTAATTTACGTTCAATATATATCTTCTTCCGGATCATAGTAACTGAAATATAACCTTGCCCAAGTTACCATTTTCAGGAATAAACTATGTATTTATTTAGTTAAGTCCTTAAAATCTGCACATGTTGCCGACAAGATGTTTATAGCTTTTCAAAGTAATCCTTTAAGGTGAAATCAACTGTTTTAAGGTAAAACTTGCTGTAATTTTTTCGCTCAAGGTAAGAAAAAAGATCATACTTGGCAGTGTATCTTTTAATTGTTCGTTAAACTGTTTGTTAGTCGCTTTATTCTTTAATTGCCAACAAGGTCATCCATAATTAAGACATATAGGTATTTCAACAGTTCATTTGGCCTAATCGATAATAGGAAATTCATTAGGGTAAAGATAACTAATTAACCGCACCTTAAAAAGAATGTTATTTTGGACTGTGACGCACTTTTCAATTAGCAAAACAGTCAGAGGTTTTTTTGCAAAGTCTGAAGATATTGACATTAATTACCTAATGCAATGAGTGTCTGCGACGTTGCTTTTGCTAAACACAACTACCAGAATTATAACCACCAGAAAAACAGAAATTTGCACACCATTCTTAAGGTTGCCGGACCGACATGTATTTCTCTATAATAGTCTGTTTATTCTGATAAGGATAGAGAGAATTGACACTCGAACATGTTTTCTTCATCTTCAATTACATGTAACATTTTTTGCACATTGCCTGACATTTGATGCCTAGTTACTGTAACAGTATCTGTGATTTTTGTGGTTCGATTAACGTACTATGTAAAATAAGAAAGGAAAAATAAACCGATATTCTACATTCAAAAGATAATTGTCGACCTTGAATTGCTACTAATTCCTCAAAACTAAACAGCTTTTGAATACTTTGATTTGGTACACAAAAAATATCAGTAACCATTCAAAGCCGATCACATATACTATTGGTAATATTAAACCAATGGTTTGACCGTTCTGACAGAGCTAATCAGAGTTGATTAAATAATCGATTTAGAATGGAGGGAAACAATGGACATAATGTGGCTTCTGTGGATAGATTGAAAAAAAAATTTTTCATGTTTTAGTCTGGATGACATTAACGGTTTAAAACATAACCTGGCCCCATATTTATAACTCAATAAAAAAATTGCGTAAAACTGTTTTGGTTTAAACTACATTTGCAAACCCACACCCTTAACTCACAAGAAGTCTAAATTTTTAACAGGCGATAACTGAGATTAAGCATTTGACCATCACAAGAATAAATCTGTTTTCACAGAAATTGAGGTCATAAATGTGTTTTACATGTACATTGTTTTGATATACTCGAAGACAAAAGTAACTGTGCATTTGTATGTAATTTCCATAACATGTAATATTCCACTGCTCGTTTCTTCCTTAATACTTAGTACGGGATTTTTTTTTTGAAAATTTAACAGAAGATTTAGCTAAGAACACTTACAGATTATGTGAGAATCTCATCTTTTTCAAATCACAGATTATGAGATTCGAAAAACCACTTTATTACCCCAAAAATGACAAATAAACATTTCTACACATATGGCCATAAATTGGCGAACATATCAAATTTCATGAAGATTGAAAAACATGCCATTGACTTCAAAATCATGTGTCAACTTTAAAAGGTCTATTTGTGAATTTACCTTTTTACTCGCCCATAAATTTTCCCTATAAAGTCAACGAATATCAAGTAATTATTTTGATATTGTTTCTTGACAATTGAAATGATAAATATATATAATCTAGCTTCCTCGTTTCATTAAAAATTTACAATTGAGTGTATGCACAGTTTTTTTCGGTTAGTATATAGAGACAAGAGCAGTATAATCACACGTATACACGTTTTATTTATATGATATAAAAATGAAAAGATATGGGGTAATTGTCAGATAGACTGCACCCCATCCACAAAAACAGTGGAATTTACAAATCTAGAGGTCTCCACAAGGCCTTTAACAAGGATGGAATGCTCCTCCTTGTGAAAAGCTCTAAATTGACCAAAATAAAAAATCGTGTTTGCGCAAATTAATACTGTTCTTACCTGAATATTATTAAAAATGTTCATTTAAGAGAACAGTAAAAACTCAATAAACATCGAAGCGATTTAGAATTTACACCTAAACTGGAATTCCACCCTTGATGAAGACTTTATGGAAACCTATACATTAAAAAATTCTCTCAAATTTTCATATATATGACCGTCTATCAGAAAGCAATCCAAAAGTAATACTATAAATATTTATAAATAACAACCATCTACATGTTACCTTAGGACTTTCAACATTTGTCAAAGATCCTGTCCTTAAGGCAAGTTGTAAATGGCTCCAAAATTAAATGTGACGACATTTTAACGTGATGATCATCGGCTAATAAAATGTAAAATCAGAAACTGTGTGCTTATAAAACAACATAATCCCGTGTGTTCCATGTTTGGGAGAGACATTCAAAGAAAGCATTACTGTTTTGAGAAAATCATATTGTAATTGGTATTAAGTCTTGATTTACAGAAAATCTGCAAAATGTACTGTATATCCAGTGTACTTTGTTTCATGTTCGGGAAAGGCGTATAAAGAATGTGGTGGTCTTAATAAATAGACGTTTGTAGTGAAAATCTACATTCTACAAGAACTGACCCGTTGTCAGCTAAAAATTTATAATCGATATCGGCCTACAAGATCATGTTGTTCGACAAAAATTATCTGCAGTGATGAAAGGCAGCAATATATTATTGTTAAAGTCTAAAAGTTTCCTATGTCAGCAGCTAGGAGCCTTGAATGTACACATAGCATACCAAAATTCACATTAAACATGTGTAAGTTGAAGTGTACTGCAGTGTTTGTCATTGTTTTAGCAGTCATTTATTGTTATCAGTTCACCATTTTTAAAGATTAGTTCGATTGTCTTGCTTTATTAATGTATTCTCATTTTGTATTTTTGGGGCCTTTTACAGCTTTCGTTAGGTTATGGACTCCGGTTCATTATTGAAGACAGTAACAGGACCTGAAGAGGTTTAATTTCTACTGTAATTTGGTGAATGGCTGTCTTAATCATGCAACATTTCATATTTTTTATATTATACTAAAAAAATCATATTCTAATTGGTATAAGCACTTGAATTTCATAAAATCTGCAAAATTTACGTATTCTCTATACACTGGACCTTTAAGAGATAGTTGTTGCTTTTGAAAAGAAGAAGACATGTGACGAATTGGCAAATCTCATGCCGCTATATTTTTGAAAATTGCTTAATTTTGTAGACAAAAATAAATTGTTTGTTTATTACTTTTATGGATTCATTTGGAATTTTTTAAAAAAGCATAGTGACATGGAAATTTAAATCTGAAGTTCAATATTGACGTCAGTCACAGGCATTCACACCTATTCCTTTGTTTCGCTTTGATGTTGTTAGGTATCTACTTAACAAAGATAAGCATATCGTCACGACAATGACGTTATTACGTTACTCAAAGCTGTTGGCCATGGTCTTGTCTGTCCTCGACTTAACGATTTCTGTCTGCCCCTTTGGTATCTTCGAATTCCTTTTTCAA
>JAULBM010021128.1:0-21243 GCA_032357055.1 Geukensia granosissima | reverse complement strand
ACCAAATATGTCGGAAAATGTCACTTTTCATATGGTTTCTGTCAAAAATGAAAGTGGCCACATCCGTGTTCATCCTCCACCCTTATATATGTTATGTACTATCATCAAACAGGATGTTATACATTTGGAGTGAAAGAAAAGTCTGCAAAAAGATAAACAAAGTTGGCAAAAAATGATATCATTATTGTATGTGCATTTTGTATGCGGTCCATAATTGGCATGTGTTGGTACAAGATTGGGTCTTGCCAGTTGCTTAAGTGTTGCATCATTACAATTTGCTAACACGGCATGTAAATATACTGCCTGTCCTTGTCAAACACATTATTTAATCATGGTCAGGTAGAGTGACCTTTAATGACCTGTATTTTATGTGCTGTTTATTTATTTAGGTAAGCCTGTCAGATGAAGGATTGAAGATAATTGGTGATGAGGAACCATCATTGTTCTGTACCTGGGAGTTCTTCGAGTTTGAGATTCAGTCTACACCTGTCCTCAGAGGTCCAAGGTAAACTACATGTATTTGTTATAGCCCTGCAAACATAGTGCTTTGATGGTGTGTAGTAATCACTGTAATGTCTGTCTTGTCTGTCCATCCACATACCTTGTAAGCACATCTTCTCCTAGAACGTCCAGTGGATTTCAATAAAACTTAACATGAACAGTAGACACAGTTTTAACTTGAATATGAGACACTTTATCAAAACTATCAGCTGCTTTCCACAGAAATAAATATTGATGTACCTTGATGGTATGTGTGATTATACAAAGACAGATAATAGTTCTCCTTCTGTGTAAATGAACAAATTGAATACATGTACTTTATCTTTGAGACCGAGCTGTTCTGGTTTGGGGGTTAGTAAAACATTTAGTCTTTAACAATTCTATAATGTGTTCATATAATTACACATAACATAAAGATATAACAATAAGTGGAAAGTCTATTTACCATAAATAGGTATGATCACCATTTACCTTCACATAGTAAAGTTTTCCTGCATATTCAACAAAATTAACTTATTTGATTCAAGATTTTCTTCAATGGCTTTTCAGGGTAAAACAACAATGGATTCTTGACATAGTTATTTGATGTTCCCATTAGATTAGAATATATGTCTTAGGAGAAATAAAATGATGTTAACCTTAGCCATGTATTAGTTTATATTTACTTATTAAAAGGACATGCAATATATTTTTTACAGACCAGAATATGATTTTACATCCCAGTACATTGTCAAAGTCGATGATTTCTTCTTACATTACTTACAAAAGGTAAGTGTATACATGTTAGAGTTTGGTATTTATAAATAGAACATGGATAGATTTATTAGTTTTACAAAATTTGCATTTGATTAGATAAATATGGTTAAATATATTTGGTAGACTATATTTCAATAGAAATATGGGATCACACTTATATTAACCAATAAGATTTTCACAAATTCTCTGGCCTAGTGTTTCCTTCAGGTGTTTGTGATGTGTTCTTTTTAGGTGTGTGTTTTGTCTCATCTGCATTTTCTGTCAACAATAATCAGTATTCATATTAATATGAGATGAAAGATGTAATGTTCTTATGACAGGATACTTAATAAAATATACATGCATGTTCATTTGTTTTGTTGGTATTTCATTGCTAATAATCTTTTCAAAAAATATTTGTATTTATAGGAGTCATGTGCATTTGTTCTGGTGGTATTTCATTGTTAATAATAATTACAAACAATATGTGTATTTATAGAAGTCAGGCACATTAGTTCTGATGATATTTTAGCTTTAATAATAATTACAAACATGTGTATTTATAGGAGTCCTGTACATTAGAAATGCACCAGTCATTTGGACAGGATTATAAAACAGTGGCAGCTTGTCAGATGGTATTTAAAGATATCTTTGATAAACCACATGGTAGGATTCATGGTACAGCTTCACTTATAGGTATGACTTACCACTCATTAATTCTTGTAATTTAATATTATTTATTGCCAGTGTTTACAATTAAAATTAAATTTCAATACCTATAAATACAACATTGACCCTTTTGTATTTCAATTTTTTTCTGGAAAAGTCCTTATCTGAAACACTCACTTAATTATTTTTTTTTTGCAAAATCTTGGATTGACCTCTTTTTGAAGTAGGACTCAAGTAATTTGAGATATGTGTATTGTGACATTTTAAAAAAAACAACTTCAAAGTGTTTATCAGCTGCTTTTTAGTGACATCAGCTGCTATTTAGTGACATTCACATGGATTTTCCCGAGACTTGATATTCTCAATCACAGTAAAACAGATAGATATATATTCCAGTATTGCAATGCTCACTTGTACAGACAAGTGACTATTTATGAGAAATGGTCTTTGGTTGGGGGAATTTACAAATAAATTGCTTAGAACAGACCTCTTGTTAAGGTATTCTGTAAAAGGCAGGATCAACTGTACATAAAAAAGTGATCGAATTTAGAATTTTGTGGAGATTCTTCTTTTATGCCTCTTTTTAATTTAATCAAAATTAATAGGACATCAAACAAGACTCTTACTTTAAAAATATTTATCTTTCACAATTATCTGAGCCCAATGGACCCAAACATGACAGAAAGCTCCTCTGCTATATATTTTGATAATTGGTTTTGATTTGTTTTTCATATACACATTACATTACAGGCACAGATGGTTCTGGTGTGGGAGTTGGATTAGGTATGGTAGAATATTGGATTAGACTGAGAGTACCAATGGAACAGGCTCTTAGGTTATACAAGGTATGGTACACTTATTTATCACAGATTACCATGTAATGTAGATATATTGGCCTTCCTGTTTGACCAGTTTTGCTTTCTATGGTCAACAAAATCATAAGGCTCTATGTAACAGAAGTTTATGAACTTTTCGGATGATATGATGCATTGTATTTTCACAAGGATTTATACTGTTGTCAAAGAGAATTATAAGGTTAAGATATTAAGATTTTAACAAAACAATTTAAGACTGCAAAATTGGATGATAATATGTAACTGATGTATTTGTAATAATCTGAAGAAAATTTTTAGTGTGATTAAAAGCAGTTTAAAGACAAATTCTAAAATTAATGATATTATTGACAGGAACGAACAAAGGCCCTAGGTTACATCACAACAAACAAACGAGCCGCTGAGATTGCTATTGAAGCCACTGATGAAGTGGCTATGAAACGACAACTGGTGGACAACATTAATCAGCTACATATCAAAATTATCAGGTGTAATGGCTTACAGTCAAGGAGAAAAGGTAAAATTATCAGGTGTAATGGCTTACAGTCAAGGAGAAAAGGTAAAATTTTTACTACTACAGGCAACTTTATGAATAGAAAGTGTTTTATCAGATATCTATCAGTTACAATGTGTTAGTAATACCATATATCAAGAAAAACCTTTAACTGTTTGTCTTAAATTTCTTCTATGTATTTACCAAAGCAAACAAAACAGAAGTTAAGTGCCAGTCTTTCTAAGAATTATGCAGTTGTTAGTAAAATGAAACACCTGACTAGAAAATACACAAATTTTATTGTTTCAAGTCCAGGGTATTGTGCAATTTCAAAATAAAAATTAAATCACCAAAGGCTGGTTTATTATTTATCTTTAAATTAAATAACTCAAGTTGATAACCTGTGATAAACAGCTCCCACTTATTGTGAAATCTATATTTATACTCACATTAACAAAGTTTGGGGTAGTATATAGGCATCACCTTGTCTGGCCCTCCATCTGTCATCATATCTTTTAAAAACCGTTCAATGGATTTCAATGAAATTTTCCATGAACATTAGACATAATGTGTTGTGAAGTTCATCTTGGCTCATTCCAAGAGGAGATAATCCACAATGGAGGGAGAATATTTTGTGAGTTTTGCTCACAGTATGTCTTGTTACTTGTTACTCTGTCTGAATATATATTATATTTAAATACAGTGACTACATCTGTTATGTACCACAGAAATTCCATGAAGTGTTTTATTGACGTTTAAGTTTATCATAGTGAAACATTTGCAAACTGAACATTCTTGATACCAGATGTTTCAGTATCAAAAGGTTTCCAGTCTGTATTTTGTTAAAACTATGCTTTTTGTATCTTCCTTTAAAATAGAGGTTATTTCCATTTGGACAGACAAATTTGCAGAGACCCATTAAATTTAACTCTGCAATTATGCATTCTGTTCTGGAAACAAACAAAAATAATAAGGAATACTTCAACTGTCTCTTTTATTTTTAAAAGGATTTTGTTGTGACAAGTTTTTTGTAAATAACATTTATATTTGTTATTTTTAGGTGTGCAACCATCACCGTACTGTGTGTACCAGTTCTATGACAACAACGACCATGATACTCCTATAATACACTCCAGTAACAACCCAGAGTTTAATGATCATAAAACATATCCTGTAGCTATGACATCAGATTTAGACCAATACCTTAAGACAAAGGTAGGTTCCTGTATCAGTGATTAATGATAAAAAAATAGTTCTACATTCACCAAATTCTGCAAAATTGTTTATTGTTGCTTAATAGCCAAATTTTGTTGATGATTTAAGATTTCCAGCCTTTGATAGAAATTTAAAGGATTGAAAATATATAAACTCTTGCAATGTGAAAATCTATTCGAGTGATTCCTTAGCAGATTGATTTTCTACTGTTAATTATACTATTTCCTTGGTAACCATTTACACCCATCTTCTGAATGTGATGTCTTCCTTCTTAGTCTCCTAAACTTTAATAAAATAGCAGTAACAATTTATAATTTAGTTTCACTTGAAATATGAAGCTGTTTTAAGATAAATTATACTAAATGTGTACTTTTAGCAACTGAGAATATGGGTATTTGATGACACTGACCCAGAGCAGGCTTCTTACCTAGGATTTGCTGAAATACCCATGATCCCTCTGTGTCACAACAAATGTGTACAGGGCGTATTTGAACTTAAAGGTCCTAGGGGCACTGCCAATGGTACCATAGATGTGGAAGTCAGATGGCAACAAGATTACCTCATTCCTAAAGGCGTGGCTCCTCAAAAAGAGGTAAAGTGCACTTAAAAATGCATCAGACAGTACATTTACATACATTTCAATGACTTTTTACTGTCAGTATTGAATTTATCACATCACAATGGATAAATATCACCTTTTTTTATTATAAATTATATTTGTTAAATGTTTAATTGAGAGGTAATTTACAGTAAATTACTATACTGGCAGCCTACCCATTCTTGCTTATGCTGCTGTCATACTTAATAAGTTGATATAGAAAAAGGTGATAGTTGTGACTGTCTATGAGATAGCCATACCAAATGCGTAAATTACACACATCTACAGGTTGCCTAAGGCCTTCTGTAATGGACACATACTAACATCCTATGGCAAACTGTGAAAGGCACCCAAAAATGATATTCAAATGTAATGACTATCAAACAATGTTAAACAACTAACATTTAAACATGAAAACAACAACATTCACTAGATTGCAGGTTACAGGCCATGGACAGGCACATAAAGTGTGTGACAGGGTTAAACATGTTTGTGAGTAGTCAACCCTCCCTCTTGGGACAGTGGTGTGACAAATTGAAATAAAAAACCAAACCACACCACCTGCATTAGTTTTAACTTTTAAATTTGATACATAGTTCGCAGACAATAACAAATAAAACAAGAGACAACCTTGAAAAAGTACTTGTTCAAATCCAAACACAGTTAATAACAAACATGGTTCTCTTAAGCTAAGACAGCAATCAAAACACATTCAGCTTGATTTAGGGTAAAAAAATATTAGTAGCAAAAAAAAACCAAAGTATTGTGGACACTTGTCTAAAAATTTTAGGATTCAATTTGTGTTAATGAATAATATTTACAATCGTATCCTTTTAGACTGTTCTGATCTTGTATTCAAATGTATACATCTTTGTGGCAAAATTGGGTAATTATTGAGATTAAGTACTTTGCCAGTACAGTGAGGAATCATTTAGTTTTTGTTGGAAGTCGATTAATGAGAAATTATTAGATATTTTTTTTTTGAAATCCTTAAATAATCTACACAGTGACACTAATATCCTGTCATATCATGTCTGCAAATTAATATTTCAGGAACCAATAGCTACAGTGAAGGTGGTTGACCATCCAGCTGATGAAACACTCCCTCATCCACCATCCACTCCCAAGGAGAAGAGTAAGATAGCTGCTCGTTTCCCACCACCATCACATACCTCCACGCCCATGACAGATAAGGATGAGCACCAGGAGGCAGTCTCTTCCCTTTCAGACATGATGGCCACACCCATTACACCAGCAGTTAAACCCAGGGTATGTATACCTAATTATTTCAACTCATATAATTCTGAATCATCCTTATGTTGAAAATCTTTTACCAAATGCAAATTATTTGCCAAAATAATATGAATTCAGATTTATTTGCAGTGGATGACCCATCATAATATTCACTCTGCAGCAAAAAAAGAATATTTGGAAAAATTTTTTATATGTATTCATTGTACACAAAACATATATTGTAAAATTCCTTTTGTTTGGGTACAAAAAAAACTAAATAGTCATCAATGGAAATTAGTTAAGGTTGTTATCTAAGCTGGAAACTCCAACCTATAATTTGTCTATTATTATTATAGCCCACAAAGAAAGTAGGGGTATATGTCAGTCCATCAGCTTGTCCACATACTTAGTAAGCACTTTTCCTGTGTTCTATGGATTTAAATGAAACTTTACATGAACATTAGACATTATGTAGATATACATATAGGAAGGAAATTCATCTGGGCCTTTATCAAGAGCAGATAATACATGTGGGAAAAACTGGAATGCAATTTTGGATGGGATGAGTTTTGCTCTCAGTATGTCTTGTATTGTTCAGTTTCCAGCTGACAATTTCAACAGTGTATCTAAAACAAAACTTGAGTAATATTAAGTTACCTGATTACAGTTTAATCTAATCAGTTTTACATTTTACATTATAATTCTGTATACTAGATTAGATTTAACAAGAATTCACCTGTATTTGCAATGAAATGGGAAGAATTACTGACAGGTATAATTTAGAATTTATGCCTCATGTTTGACTTTCAAATTGAAGACCAGACTTGAAAGGACTTGCAATTTCATCAAATCTTAAATAAAATTTTTCCTTGAGTATGCTGCACAAAGTGGATGGAGATTTCCTGTTGACAAATTATCTGAATTTCAGCGCAATCAGCCACAGTTTACATGTTCTATTTGTATTTGAATTAGAATGTCTTATAATACATTATAAATAAATCTGACCAAAGTCCTTTCACGTCTTACCCTTCTTTTATGTTTTGTTATGTTTGTGTTATTTTGGTTTCATTATTTGCATGGCGTTTTTATTGTTAATTATATTAAACAGAAAAAAGTATCAAGAAGGTTGGAGGACACGGGAGAGCAGACTGTTCATGCAGCTGTAAAAGATGCAGTCTCAAGTATGCTACCAAGCATGTCTGACACCATACAATCAGAAACACTGCCAGGTTGGTTGAAAGTGTGGATTATAATGTTGGTTTGATTATTTCAGCTAACATAAAGTTTAACAATACATACATGATTTTCATCTGGATTTATTTTTTAGAAAATGTTATGTTTTAAGGAGGTTCGGGTGTCTTCCGCCATCTTTGATCGCAAACTTGTGGTATTGACTTTTTCTATAATTGCAAATATTATTTCACGGAACAATATACTGTTACAAAATTAAAACTGAATAATCATATTGTAATTTCTCATCGAATGACGTATTAGTTTTTTATGCATTCACAAAGGATAAAGAGCTTGTTAACATTTTAAGGAATTGAACGTTGCCAGGGGAGGTAACTCCAATGACATAAATTTATAAAGAATTATAAATTTATTAATGTAGCAAGAAAACGAGATCGGTGATCATAGTTTTTCTTTTTATTTTCTGATAATATATGGTAAAGGCTATCGTTTCCTATTTTATTTTGGAATTCTATCGTTTTAAAACATGTACTCTATATCGAGAAAAAAGTAGTTTTTCCCTATTTAATCAACAGAAAATGTAGGATTTTGCGCTAGCCATTGCTTGAAAACGAGGTCGGTGACATAAACAATTGATTATAATTTTTTGAACATCACAATATAGGTTATCTTTTGACAAAGCATAAAAAAATTCTATCGATTTTTATTTAGACCCCCGAACCTCCTTAACCTGAAGATATGATGGAATCAGAATGTACATAATTTCTAACACATTTTAAATATCATTTTTTGCATTTAAATGAAAGTGAATAATGAAAAAAGGAGCAATTTTAAAGGCCATAACACAACCTGTAGATGTTTTATTAACACCTTTTGGGTTGCTGTTTCGTAGAAAAACTTACCTTTCTAAAATTCACGTGAAACTCAGTATATAAATTATTTCAAGTCAAATTCTATTTTAAAAAATAACAAAATCATCATTCTAGAAATTCTGTTTAAAAAATAACAAAATCATCATTAAAGAAATTCTATATAAAAAAAAACAAAATCATCATTAAAGAAATTCTATTTAAAAAATAACAAAATCAGCATTAAAGAGATTCTTTTTAAAAAATAACAAAATCATCATTAAGGATGATAATGCTTGAGTGTTTTGTGCGGTATGTTTTAACTCCATAACATTACACATTGGCTAGGTCATTAGTATGATTGTGCACTAAGATTTTCACTCATTGATTCAACAGCACCAGATGAAAGTCCACGCCCATCACCAAGGTCAGGGTCACGTAGAACATCAGAAGAACAAGGTACATTAAATTACAAAATAAATGTGTATTACTTGATAGAGATAAATAGGAAAATAGAAGTAAATATGCTTCCTCTATTGCTAGTATTCTTATTAAAAGATATTTTATTTGATAATTTTCAAATTTTAATTTCTGTTAAATGATTGATTGATTGTGAAAGGAGTAGTATTTGGACGGATTAATGTTATTGGCAGTTAAATTTGATTATTTTTCATTTACTGAAATAAATACTTAATCACATTCTTAAACCAGCAAGCATTCATTTTTTGTTGAATGAAAAAAAATAAACAAATTAATTAATAAAATCATATTATTGATCATAGTTTTTTCTGTGTATACAGTCTTCTTATAGTCTTGTTGAAAAACATATATCATACTTTTTTATAATTAAGACTCTTTATTTGGAATTTTACACCTCAAGAGAAATTAAGACCATTTCAAATACGAAATTTAAAAAGTTGTGTCCATTCTTTTTGAGAATAGCACACTTAGATATAGAGAAAATTATATATAAGGGATAGGATACAGTTGAATTTCATTTTATTCATTAGAGTTAATTCACCTCACATTAAACCACACTTGTTTGATTTGGTAGTTGAGGAAGTACATACACCTTTAAGTTCTAAAACTGCGACACCACGTAGTCATAAATCAGCAAGTCCGTCACACACACCAGAGATTGTTTCTGAACCAGGTAGTTTACTCACACTGTTATCACTCTCTACATTTCATACACTGTTGTCACACATTCCAGCCACAGCTTTTCTTTTTGCACAAATTCTGCACTACCAATTTAGTTAACTTATTTTTCTCTGTTTCTGACCCTGTTAACATTTTAATTACAAAGTAGACGTTGCTTCTTTATCTTCTGTTTATGGACATTGAATTTTATGGTTGTAGGCAAAATTAGTCGAGTTTTATAAATTTAAATATCTACTGGAAAACTTTTTTTCCTTGTCCACAGCACACATTTATTTATTTTTATATCTTGTTTAGCATGACAGAATGTTTTCTTAATAATTACAATAGTTATCTAAAAAATCACCATAGGCATTTCTTTCAAAGGTAACATGTGTTAGTAGTGGAACTCATGGCTGCATAGTTTTAGAGAAGATCACATTCATTTAACTGTTTTTTGGTCACAACTTTTGTTTGGTTTTTAAGGCTAGATAAAAGTTTTTTTTGTATGTTAATTCAGTACTGCTCTTGTTTTAGCACCTGAGGAAAATAAGTCTCTTTCATCACTCCCTCTTAAAGCCCCACAAGGGGGAGACAAATCAGATGTTTTAACACCTGAGAAAGTTCAGTCTTTGTCAACACTCCCTCCCAAAACCCCACTAAAGGGAGACAAATTGGACAAGGGAGATAAATCATCACAACATGGTATCATTCATTATGTGTTTGAGTATCATTAATAATGTGTGGTGTTTATTTGTTATCAATGGTAACTGTTTGTCTGTTTTTCTGACTTCATTGACGTGACAGCTGTAATCTCATTTAACATCTAATAACAGATCTATATTTCAGCACTTATGTTTTATCATTTGTAAATATAACTAATACAATTTACATTTTATAACATTTGTTTGTATTTGTTTGAATTTATACAATTTAGGCAGAAAACATGGAACTAAACCAGTTCCTAAATCCAGAAAGAAATTAGGTAACATGTTTGATTGGGCTAGCAGCAACTCTTACCATTACATGGCCATTCATTTGGTTGTGTTTCACATTTTTATGGTAGAATTTATTTCATTTGTAGATTTAATGCCTTTGCATATCAAGTGAAGTTCTGATATTTACTTGTTGTGTTGTGATGTGGCATTGTTCTTGCTGTGAATGAGTTAAAAAAAAACAAGATTCCAAGTATAAATTATTAATCCTTCAGAAAGGATATGGTACGATAAGCACCCACTTTGATAATGATAATTTAGTGATGATTTTTAAATATGGCACAAAGTGTTGTAAAATAATTAAACTTAACATATCAGGACAGGTTTAACTGGCAATTTTGTTTTTTTGTCTACATGTTGATGTCACCAAGGGTGCATAATATGTCTAACATGTTGAAATAAAAGATAGCTGCATTAAAGATAATTGCACTTTCCAGAACCTATCTATAAATTTAAATATTTACACCTCATATACCCCAAAATTTTTGATAATCATATTCTTATTACAAAAAATTGAAAAAAATATTGATTCAAATATAGATATAAATACAAGAAAATAAAAAAAAATAATAACATAAATTCCACGATCCTTAAACTAAGATTTTTCTTTTAATCACTATAAATCTACCCATAAAATGTTCACAGTATGTGTTGCTGATAAATACTATTAATTCAGAACTTTAATTGATATGCAAGGAAATGAAACAGTTACTGAGTCAGTTATAAATATAGCTGGTTGGACTTTTATGATGTAAAAATCATTGAGTGGTTGGTATATAAAGGAATTAACTACGGGACACTGGGAAAATATTTGACTTTATCACTTAGAATTAGATATTCTTCATTGGACAACATTGTACTTTTGTTTGGTATTCATGGTAAGGGTTGCACCTCAGTAATCTCCCTTGTGTATGCGAAATGGTTCCAAGGATTTTTATGCATGACAGCCATATTAGATAAATATTGTTTGTAGCATTCAGATTTACAGAACTTTAAGGCCATTTATAAATTAATTTTTAGATCTCATCCACCTGATGATTGGGCGAATGGTTGTTATTTTTATTTTTTAGCCTGGTAAATTTCTGATTAATACACTATTGTACGACTAAAAGCCTTCCTATCTGGTTGTATATACAAATGAAGAATTTTGTGAAATCTGAAAAGGGAAACTAAAAACTTGCTACAAGGTTGCTTCCTAGGAAAAAACACAAATAAAAACTCTTTAAAATTAGGGAGCAAGGCAGTGATGAGAATCTACAGATTTACTTGAAGTGACTTAAAATGGAACAAGTCAATTTGATCTTAAAGATATTTTCTATTGTTTTTAATATAATCTTTCTAAGTCATTGATTAACTGATTACTTAACTTTCTGACTATGCTGAATTATTTTGGATAAAAACTGATTTTATTAATGTAACAAGTTGACCAAAGTAAAGCTTAATTAATATAACGTAGTGTAAAACTTGTAACAAATATGCATGTTTACTATACAGTTGATACTTATATGTTGAATTCAGTATGACTGAAGAAATTATTTTGATTTTTTGGTACCGAGTTAAATCTTCTTTTCTATTTTATGTCAGAAGAAAATATTATTTTGACTTACTTTGATTTGATAGACTGTGTTCACAATAATGAGGATCAGCTGTATTGCCCATGGCAGTGTAAAAATTTTATTATTACATTGCTGCATGATTCAGAATAGATATCTAAGTACTTGTTGAAGTATGCCTTATGATCTCTATTTAACCAATTATTCCTGCATGCTGAGATCCTTCAAAATATTATTTACTATTGAAATGTTACTGGCCTTAATTGATGTTTGATAAAACAAAATTTTCATAGTCATGACTGTGTTTAGTACACTACAAAATCTGCAAAAGCGTTCACAAAAATTGCATTACAAATTCTTTGAAGAATAATAGTAGTTTACTCTGTTTAAGGTCTGCTTTTTTATTCTATAATATATAAATAAATGCTTGTATTTTAATATTTTATCATATTAAATATTTGTATATTATTCTAATGTACAAGATCAGTTGATGGTTGTGCAGTTGAAATACAACATTTGTTAAATACATACCTTGCAGTGTAGAATAAACCAATACTAGCACTATTTAAATAACAATACCATACGCTAGTTTTATACTAATAAGTAATGTTTGTATGATTTCAGAGGAAAGCAGGGTAACACCTACCTCCCTGGTAAGTTTGTTATACATTAAGTATTATGAACCTGTTTACTTAGATTTCTTATGTCTTATTGTTATTTTCACCAAATATACAGAATTTTACTTGAAAGTGCTAGTCAATTACAATCTTATTAGGGCATCATTGACATCCTGACAAAACCAATCCTATTGAAGGTAAGAATATAAGAAAAATATATGACATTTCCATTGCTGTGTAAAAGATTAAAGTAACCAATAAGGTTACAAAGAACTGTTGGCTGGTGGATGTTACATTTGAATATCATCATTTGATATTAGAACCTTTCACAGCTTGCTTTATTTATCCATTATTGGAGACCTAAAGGAAACCTGAAGGTATTTGTAATCTGCTTGATATTGATAGATTTTGGTTGGCTGTGTCTTAGACTGTCATACCATATCTTCCTTTTCTGTGTTAAAATGTCATTATTTTCAAAATTGTGTGTGATTTATATAATGAAAAACTGCTTACTGTTTGTTTTACAGGAAGGTACCAAGATGTCTGACACAATGTTTGCTGAGCCAGAGGAAGATGAAGATGAAATAACGGAGGAAATATCAGAAGATATAACACCTATTCCCACTCCCTCTGAAGGGGGTACTCTGAAATCATTACCTCCCCCTGTTATAGAGGAGGAGTCTGAGTCAGACAGACCACCTGTAGAGTCGGATAGTGAGGGTGTTATGATGGTGGCCTCTCCCACTTCCAAGAAAAAATACAAAGAGAACCATAAACCTGTAAGTCTATTATGAAAGGTCTTCTTTAAAAAGAGGAACAGTAAGAAATTAAGATACAGTGAAATTAATCTTTCAAAATTAATAACAAATATTCCAAATTTAAATAATATATCTAAAGTAAAAATTAAAATTTTGCCCAATTTCTGACCCAAATGTCCTTGTCAACATGGCCATGGGACAAGAGTTTTTTCCCAAAGGACTTTTTTAAGGGACAAAACAGTCTTTTTCTTGTCCCGTGATCATGCTTGACAAAGACCATTGGATTAAAAATCTTGTCCCTTGACAAAGTCTTTGGCTTGTAAATTTTGGAAACTTTTGTTATTTTCTCTTTTGTTGTACAGTTTAATGTTCATTTAAATGAAGCTTATTTTTTACCTTTTTTTATTTAATTTTGTATTGTTGTTTTTTAACTACTGCACAACATTTATTAAAAAATTAATATTCCTGTTTAATTTGAACTTAAAAATGTGTCCCCTTGTTCATACAAATTTGAATTTTCTATTAAGTATTTTTATACTCAAAGTTCTCTTTTTGTAGAAACATATTATCCCACCTATTTTCAATTTTTATGTATCAGACATAAACCATATTGATACAAAATTAAAATTTAACATTTGTGATAACATCATGTTTGATATATCTCAACTCACTTAAAAATAAACAGTTGAAATGTATTTTTTATTTTTATAAAGTTGTAAATATCTTTCCACTTTGTCTTGTTTTTTGAGACATAAATTCCAAAATGATTAAGCAAATAACACATAATTATGTAGTAAAAAGTTTAAAGTACAAAGTGTCACCTTCTGTGAAACATTTTTTTTGTACTATTTTAAGTTTCTAACTGGGTATATTTTATATAATTTATATTATTTTGAGTTTCTAACTACCCAGTTTATTTTTTTTTAATTATTCTGACAAGATTTAATAAATCTTTTTCTCTCATTTCAGAGTAACTTAGTAACAGTGACTATTTCCCACTTAGTGCTATCAACAGGTGCCCCTGTCTTGGATAATGAGAGTATACGACAGCTATTTGTATCATACAACTTCTTAGGAATACCACCAGACGAACTAGAAACTCCGTTCTCTCTCCCTAAACCAAAGGCAGAACAACAAATTACATTCAACTTCAGCAAAAGTAAGACTTTAATAATTATTAGGCTATACAATTTAAGGTACATACAATTTCTAAAAATAGTGCTATTGAAGTAGAAAGGTTTGAAAAAGTAATGCTATAATTATTGCTGTTCTCACCTTTATGTAACTTACCATTCAGTTATATCAACAGGTAATAGCAAAGTAGAATTTCTCTTCTACAGTACAATACCAAGCTGGACCTGGTGTTATACATTTTATTTTATTTGTAGCTTTCCATGTTGATATGGCTCATAATTACTCCAGGCGACAGTACTTAGCTGGAATGTTGTTACCAGATGACCCAGACGGAGGAAGGTCAGTGCTCATTTTTAGTTAATAACCAGTAGGAAAACTTTGGTTTATTCATGTCAGCGAAAAGCCACAATGTTTTAAAACCCCATTTTGCTGAGGAAATTTAATTGAATTTCCTCATAAGGTACCAGGACCAAAATTAAAATGGCAGTTAATTTTTATAACAATCCAATCTGAATATCTTTATTTCATGAAATGGTAATTTTTCTGGAAAGTAAATCATCTGAGAACCAGTGTCATTTAAAGATATAACACAGATTAGTTGTATATTTGAAGCTGACTGATCTTTCCTAGGCAGATTTTAACTTCACACTTTAGTTTGGAATAAAATCTGATTATTTGTCAGTAAATGATTAGAATTATTTATGTATACTAAATCATTCACAGACTTAAATTTCGGATTGAAAAGGCCAAGTCAAGATAATGATAATTTCATTCAAACTATATGTTCATCAAATAGTAAAATGATAAACTAGTTCATGAAATTTGTTTTGACCTAGTTAATACAGTTTACTTGTGTTACAGGATCAGGTTCATGGTGGTTAGTAAACCACCAGATGATGACTTGCTAATACTATTTACTTGTGTTACAGGATCAGGTTCACAGTGGTTAGTGAACCTCCAGATGATGATGATGAAGGAGAATGTGAAGACATTGGTATTGCCTTTGTCAGTGTACGGGATATACTTATAAATAAACATGATGTAACCGATCAGGATATTCCAAGTAAGTATTAAGACTAAGCAACTTAGTCTTCAGTGCATTTTTTGCAAAAAAATCAAACAGTGATAAGTAAAATCAATCCTAGGTTTAGATTGTCAAAACATTTACCTCAAATGTTATATCCATTTCAACCAAGTTTTATAGTTTGTTTTCATTGCTGTTTTGTCACACCACTGTTCCAGTTTAGGGGGAGGGTTGAGGGCTGGCAAACTGGTTTAATCCCGCCATATACTTTATTTGCCTTTGTTGTCATTGTTTAATCGGTGATTTATTGTTATTTGTTCACCATTTTTTCAAAAGAATAGGTCGATTGTCGTGTTTTATGAATACTTTCACATTTTGTGTCTTGGGGACCTTTTACAGCTTCCTTTATGGTTTGCACTCTGGTTAATTATTGAAGGCCATAATGGGACCGCTAGAAGTTTAAATTTGAATGTTATTTGGTGGCTTTCTCATGGACAGTAATGCTGCAACTCCTAGTTTCATATTTTTTATGACCCCAAACCACTTTATCTTATTAATATGTTACACCCATTTAGGATCTAACAATGAGTTATATCTAGAAAAAAGGTGAGATATGGTTTAAACATTCATGACACAAAAATTTCATATGTACAAGTGAATTCCAAGCAAGGAACAGTGGTTTGATTGCTGTTCTTCATCTCAAATTAACAGTGAGGCCTTCGACACGGAGCAAAAACTCTGCCCCTAGCACTGGTTTGAGCGAAATTCTTTGCTAGATGTCGATGACACTACATCTGTGCATTGAAGAACACACGTGGGGTAACGTAAAAAAAAATTACAGATAACTACGGGCAAAGAAATCTAACAAAATCTGTCATAAGTTGCCTGACAGTAATACATACAAAATCAAATACAATGTTTAAACAAACACAGGGCACATCAAGATTTTGTTAAATGACTTGGAGTGTTAACATTGAAGGCAATACGATTAGTTAATTTCTGTTGAATGGTTTAGAAGGAGTGGTAAATTATTAATTACTACCCCCACACTTTTCAGCATACTGCAAGTCAAAATTGCAGTAAGAATTTACAGCAATGAATTCCTGGAAAAATAAAATTGGCGGTGCACAACTACATCTATTGATAAATAGTCTCTGAAAGTTTGTTTAATATCTATTAAGTGGTTAAGGCGGAGTAGCAGATTAGAAATGGTACCTGCCTTTTTCTCACTGCAATTTACAAGTCAAAAATGCAGACAAATTTCAAATACTGATTTTCTGGAAAAAAATAAAATATGAGGAGCAGTACTGCTTCTTTTAATAAGGATTCTGTCAAAATTTGGTTAATTTTGTTTGTATGGTAAAGAAGGAGTAGCAGATTAGAAATTGGTGCCCCACCTCCTCCATCTTTTCAGTATAATGCAAGTAAAATTTGCACAAAGAATTTACTGTACTGAGTTCCTGGGAAAAAAATAGGAGGTGCATTACAACATTCAATTAAATAGAATCTGTGAAACTTTGTTAATTTCTGTTGAGACATTAAGGAGGAGTAGCAGATTAGAAATGCTATCCCTGCTTTTCTACACTGCAATTTATAGGTCAAAACTGCAGCAAAATTTAAATTATTGATTTTTTTTGGAAAAATAAAATAGTAAGTGCAACACTACACCCCATAATAAAAAATCTGAAAGTTTGGTAAAAATTGGTTCAGTGGTTTAAGAGTAGTGATGGATTAGAAAGTGTGACACCAACAACAACCAGAACGTGGACGCAAGACGATAGAGTGATCCCTATATGTTGTCCTGCTAGAAGCAGGTGCCACAACCAGGACGACAGAGTGATCCCTATATGTCGCCTTGCTAGAAGCAGGTGCCACAACCAGGACGACAGAGTGATCCCTATATGTTTGCCTTGCTAGAAGGAGGCGACACAATAAGAAACTTCTATGCAAGAAATTATTATGAGTGCTTTTTGAAATGATCGTGATAACAATACGTCAGATCAAACAGAATGATATACTAGTAAAAAAGATGTTAAGACAGCATGACAAAAGAAAAGTTTAAAATTATTTAAATGTAGAACTAGGATATGAAACAGAGCATGAAAAACTTTTTCAAAAAGAAAATACGTAATTTCTGTTTCTTTCAGGTCATGCATCTGAACAATCACAATTATTATCTTATTACTGTAAAAGTACTAATATTTGAGTTGTATTAATTTTCGCTATCTTCACAGTCTTAATTTTTCCGTGAAAATATGTACATGCAAAATGACAAAATTTACTTAGACATTTCATAGAAATAAGCAGAACTCACGAAAAATAGTACTCGCGAAAACACACACACAAGAATAAATTCACAAATACTGATACTTTTACAGTACATTATCTTATTCTCTTAAATTTAATGTAAGGAACTTATAAGAGATATAACTTTATCAGGGTTAGAAATAAACACTTGTCTGCTTGCTTGTTAGTCGGAAAAAGTAAAAAACAAGTTGTGGTTTCCCGACGGGCATGTGAAAAACAATTTGGTTGATCATTACTGCAGTACTTGAGGGCAAGTTAAATTTTTGTGAGGCAAGTTATTTTTTTTAAGTAACTTGATCTTAAGGCAACTTACTTAAAAAAAGTTAATTCTAACACTGTTTATGGCATACATTGACTGTAAAACTAGTAATAATCACTTTCATTTAATTTGATATGGTCTGATCGAGACATCATTTTATCATGAATTTTTTAACAGCGAAATGTTAACTCACTAAGAGACACACTATGTAAGGAAAAATTTTTAACCATGAACAAATATGAAAATTTTCCATGGAAATCGGAATCCAAGGATACTATGTAAAATAAATTGAAGATATATCTTTTTATTGTTTTATTCTTCTACAATCATCAAAAACTGAGGATTTTTCCAATTTTAAAACTGACCAATTAAAGATACAATTTTCAATATTTTAGGAAAAAATTAAATAATTAGGAATAAGCCCATGAAATGATAGTTAGAAATTAAAAGGTGTATCTAGGAGAAGAAACAGAAAATGCTAAAATCCAGCACAATTTGAATTTCCAAATAATGCAGAAATTTAAAAACACCTCTCTCTTTTCTTTTCTAGAATTCCCTAAGTGCTTGAAGCATTTATAAGAAGAATACAATACATTCCCTTATGTTATACATCCTAATATTTCAAAGCACTTTGTTTATTTTTCAAAAAACAATCTGCCTTCTTCCATTTCTCCAAGCTAGAATTTGGTTAGTTCCAACACCCTTTTTATTAAAACAGCACCAAAACCTTAAAATATTGATCAAACCTCCTTATCCAATATAACATAAGTCTGTAAAGGAATTAACACATTTATCAATCTGCTTAAACGATTTTGAAATTCAAGCAAGTTGGTACACATAGATATATTCTGAAAGAGGTAAACCATTATTTCAGTTATCATTGAAATAACTTAAAATTCCTGATCTAAATTTGAGAACTATTAGACTAGATTCACACCTGAGAAATTAAAAGATGTTTTGTTAAAATAAGTTCAACTTTTTCACTTAAAATTTGAGATTTACTTTCATTGGAATATAAGCACTGACCATAGCACACTTAGTCCATTTAATTTCACAACTGTATATCTGATCTCAGTCTGGGAGATTAAGCATAAGCCTAAGTAAATGTGTCCATGGAGCATGGATGCTCCTGTCCCAGCAAACAGGAAGTACATATATGTCTGACCTGAATATGCTTCAGACGAAATATAAAATCAATCCAAATATCTTTGAGGAAAATTGACGTATGTACAAACAGGGGTAAAACTGAATGCATCGGTAGCCTATAAGCAGTGGCCTAAAAAGTGTCAAAAGATTCCAACTATCTCTGACTTCATCTTGGAAGCATGGGCTGACTTAAATTCAGTGTTTCATTTAGGTTAAGGAAAAATCAAATTTCAAAATCAACAGGCTTTGTCAAATTTAAACCAATCATGATTGATTTAAGTTGATCCGCTACAAAAGAACGGAAAGATCTCATTATACTACGAATAATTAGAAACTACCATCTATAATCTTTGACTAAGTCTGGCTTAACACCACGATACCTACTGGTTTCATAGGACAAAATCTTCTTAATTACAGAAAAAACAACCTGTTCCTGTAAATCTCTACCTCCTCAAACACAGAATTTGGCAGGGCATTGATATAGTCAAACCAGGACTATTCTAAACTTAATTTTTTTTTAAAAACAAGTGAGTCCCAGGGACCTCTATTGATGAACAAACAGTGTCCTGTTCCTTAAGTCCCATGAAAACGTGTTGATGACCAAATCCCGTTCATGTTTTCAAACCTTGAATATTTAACACCCAGTTAACTCATTATGAATTACTTTTGCTTTTGCTTGAGACACCAAAGTTAAACTGTAACTTTTGAGTTGTAGGTGGGGTTAAAAACCCCAACTTTGAATTTGACAGTGTCTGAGAAAGTAAAGTACAACTAAACAGTAGGGCATTCAACATAACCAGTTAACCTATCGCAAAAGTTTAAAAACATAACCTAAAAATTTTTATAAAATGTACCATATTTGCCCATCTTAACACCCAACAACATTTCAAAAACAGAGATTTTTACAGAACTGGGACCTGTAGAAGGTTAAATTGGACTGTCTTTGGTGGATGGCTGTCTAATGGACAATCATGCCACATTACCCTATTTTCATAAACTCATTTTTGTTTTACACTTTTTTATACATGTTTTCATAGTTCAGATTTACTGAAAATGGAAAATTTTATTTGATTTCGTGTTTTGGTTTGTCAGTCATGGTTTTTGCATAATGTAAAAGGTTGTTGATTGTAAGCATTTAAAGGGGTTAGGGGTGAGTATAATGCACCCCTTCTTGAAGTCTTGAATATTTCTGAAGTTGTTGGATGGCCTATTTGTCTCCATTGTTGATGATGTTTAAAGAAAAGAAAGCTTTTTTGAAAAACTTGAAATATATCTCAACTTTCACCAACTTAAATTTATGTTGTTCTATTAGAAATTGGTATTTGCATATATCGACATCAGAGAACTATGTTTATACTAACCGCCATTTTTTAAAATAACAAAACATCACAAGATCGCAAAGTGACAGTATTATTGAAGTTTCAACAGTAGTTAAAGTAATTCTCAGTTGTAAATAGTAGCTGATTATTGTTAACTTTTCTTAAATAACAGTAAAAATGATTGAAAAACAGTTTCTCTTTGCTTGAAAGGAAAAAAATGCAGATAGTTCAACACGGATTTGCTGTTCGGAGGGATATATATTTTCTGTGCAGTCACTTCCTGGAAGTAAATTATTCATTATTTTCTTCAGTTTCTTTGATATTTAAGCTTATTTTTTAATTTAAAGTTCCTTAAACTGTTACATAGAAAGAAATGAGGACTTGATCACCCGGCCAACAAAATATTTACCGAACATTGGTGAAAACATGTATGATCATGACAATCTCTACTTGGACATTTTTAACAAAAGTCCTAGCATATAATATATACGAACTAGACTTTTTCAAAGGTTTTGGGGGCTGAAAAGGACCTATGCATTACGTACCAATGCGTTTTTATCTACAGCCAAACACAGTATTCAGATTTTGCTTCTGTATAAATTTTAAGGGAGTAGACCTATGTAAAGGGACACAACTTTTGACAATCTTTGGTATGTTTATGTCAACCATTTTTATATA
>JAULBM010021117.1:0-11355 GCA_032357055.1 Geukensia granosissima | reverse complement strand
TCCTTCCTGTTATATATTTCTTAGGAAAAACCAAGAGGACAATATTTCACGGTCATCAATGTGTTTTATTCCGTCCTCTGACTTTATCATAGGGAACAATAGTGTAAGTGGACAACATTTCACGGCGGACACTATTAAATCCTACAAAGCAACTCCTGCTCCACTAGTGGCACCCGTCGTATTGCTCAGTTGTCAAAGCCTGTATATAGTCAAAATCGATGTTAGTCACAACCGGTATAGGAACGGAAGATATCCATTGTCATCTGTGAAATGGATATTTCGCACCGGTCAACCCAATCATGATGGCGACCGAAAAACTTCCGGAGTGATGACTCTTACATGTATCTTTGCCTGAGAAACAATCTAAGGAATCCTAGTATCATTTTTATTCATCTTATAAGTCACTGCTATATGTTTTCATCTAAGTTACTGCTAAATGACATCTTACAGATACCGTTGTCAAATGTTGTCTGTTCATAGAAGGACCTAAACACTGTAAACGCTGAACCAATTATGGCAAAAATATTAAAACCAAACTTCAATAAACCTTTTTGAAATACAATAATGAAACTCCCTTCAAAGAAACTTGTCCTTGACGAACCTGATATTTGAGATGCAAAATCTGCTACATTCGGGAAATGTATAAGATTTAAAAGGTATCTTTATTTGAGACGGTAAGTTAAGTATAAAAAAAGAAATTGAAGCTTCTCAATGAAAGAAATTCTGATTTAAATAACAGTTTGGACAAAATTTTACTCAAAAACTGCTGTAAAATTGACTTGATCCTATACGATGCATTTACTAAGGACAGCATAAGCATAATATTTTTCATTCTTCCACAATGTTTCAGTGACGTTTGTGGTAAATATACATATCTTTACTCGATTTTCCATTAAACTCCTTATCATTTATTGCCTGGTAACAAAACTACACTTAACTCTTATCTTACTGAAATCACCATTGTGATGAATTAGCAATCCAAATGCTAACATCAAAGGGAAGGTACAGCCAGTGTATTGGAAACGAAAATGTCCAAGCTTTGGGTTTTCCGTTGAATAGGCTGGTTTTTCCATTAATTATCTATCACTATTAGATTCACCCAAGCGAATAATTACTTCGTTTTTCTAAATCAGCATTCCAATTCCAATATTTGATCTTTATAAAATGTATTGATACATTAATTCACTGAACACATTACTAAATTAAAAAATAATGTACGAATTGAATCAGGCCTAAAAAGCAAGACCCTCGAGACCGTCATTTTTTAAATTGAATCAAATTCGAGAACAAAAGATTTTAGTTTTATCAATAACTCGCACGTGTGATTCAAGCTTGTTATGGTTGTTCAGATGACGAGATTTTTCATCAATTTTGGACATCCAAAATGTATCGGATTGTATATATGGCAACTAATCTAACTAAAAACCATGTAACCGCCTCTAGCAGTAACAGTAGCAAATATATACGGGGAGGGTTGTTAGGCTGCAGTAATTAAATTTTATGTTTAACGTCAGCCGCGCGCGTAGGTTTTGTAAAATTGCCAAAAAAAAACAAACACTTTTTCCCTGTGTTGCCGAAAATGAGCGGAAATCAAGTTTCCTGGACTTGAATCACACTTTTTTTTCAAGATTTCTGTAGAGATTTCTTAGATCGTCATAGTGACATTAAAGATTTTCATGAAAATCATTCAAATTAACATATTAAACTGTCAATTGATATTTTAGAACATGTGCTAATGGCATAACTGATTCAGATATGTATGAAAACTGATTTACTTTCAACATAAAAAAAGTGTATAAAATTTTTGTTTGTTTTTAATTTTCCTCCCTCCCTCATAGGTTTTGTCTCTGTGGGTTGGCGTAAAACGTAGAATTAATTTACTTCAGCCTTAGGTAATATTATAGCTGTAAGTCTGATGGTAATAAATATCAGATTGACGATTAGACTTATGCGAGATTGGTTGAAACATCTTCACTCCAAAGGAGTATACTTTTTTAATGTTTTGAGCATACTTTCATTTGAAAACACCACATACATTTCAGAAACAATATAATAATACAAAACAATTGCTGTTTGTCTAATTTAACCTTTCAACCAAATATGAAGTTGTTTCTTGCTTGTGCATACAATTTTCTGAAATTAACATCAATAGGTGGTAAAAAGGAACTAAATAGATCATCGAGGTTTTTAACCAGTCCTTAATCACATATCTGTTAATAGTTTATAAAAATTCGAACCACCTGAAATAACGAAGACTTATATCTTTATACCGCTTATGGTTTTCTTTCCTTATTCGACTTGTTGAAGAATGTTTTCCTCGATATTAAGGCTTCTGCATGACAAAAGGAATTCAAAGATACCAAAGGGGTGTATAGAAATCGTTAAGTCAGAAGATAAACAAGACCATATCCAACAAAATGAAACGAAAGGCAAACCTGGAACACACAATACTGCACTGAAAATTAAGCTGAAGTACGACAATCCCTACAAAAACCAGGGTGAGTTCAGGTGCTCCGGAAGGGTAAGCAAAATTCACAATATTTACAGAATATTAATCAATATGTATTCCTTCATCTAGACACTTTTTGATGACCATGCTGGTATTTAAATCAATGTAACGAATGACGATAAGCCGAATAGTTACGGTATATCCAGCCTATCAGCAAAAAAAATGATAACAAGCAGGTAATTTTACAAATATCAAGAATGTTAATTTCATTCTAACACATTTCAGTGTTAAATAAGAGCATACAACTCAAGCACGGTGAAACTTTGAATATATTCCAGAAACTTTTCTACAAGTATTCAAGTGCCAAATTTAACTGCGTGCATGTAAAGCGCTTTCCTGGAGTTAACTCCATCAGAAATACTTGGGGCCAAAAATGGGAAGTTATTACCTCGACTATGGGCATTACATAAGCTGCGTAGTAAGTATTATGGTGGAATATGTAATATTACATCCTCATTGTAGGAAACATTGCATGCAATTTAAGAAAAGGTAACAAAAATACATTCGTTATCTTTTACACTTTTCTATTAATATAAAAGGTACAAAATATTCTGGAAATACCTTTTCCGATTTAGAAATATACTCGTGTAACATTTAAGTAGACTTTTTCTGTGTTTTTGGGAAACCATAGTATAGGTTACAACTAAGCAATCATCTGTTGTAGTTATTTAAGTTAAAGTTCTTTTATTGACTGAGCTATAAATCAAACATTTATGCATTTAAGGTCAAATATGATTTTAGAAAGATATATACCGTAAAATGGCAACGTAAGAAAGTTGTCAAGATCAACATCAAACTTGAGCTCTTTTGTTCCGCTAGAAAATAAACCTATTGAATTTTGTTAAGAGTCAGTACCACGTCTTTCCTAACATCACGTTTTGGACGACCACATCAACAATCGAATTGAAAGGCATGATCAGGTATATATTACACAGTAGTGAAAATAACTTAAAAAGAAATAGTGTTAACTGGGAGATGAATAATAAAAGGGGTGAATAGATGGTGCGATTCGGGTAGCTCAACCGTCGACGCACAAAATGCCATAGAAGCCCAAAAGACCTTTGATACCGTTGTTAATATATATTGATGTAGATAAGGGGTTTGATAGATAAGATTCTTGTTGGTTGAAAAATATCCTTTACATTTCCTCCTATGTTTCCTATAAGAAATCAAACAGTACTCAAGAAAAACCAAGATTCTCTCCACAGTCTTCAATTTTTTGTAAAGTTATTGTTCACCGTGTCTTTAATAAAACAGCCTATCCTTTTATATAGTAACTAATCAATCAGGACTGTTGATAAGCTTTGTTGTTTTTCTTTGACGTTCCTCTTATGTTTTTATTGGATTTTTGTGACCTAATTTGTATTCAGCAGAGAAAACCAGACCTTCATTTATTACGAAGCGTTACATATCGTTACTTGCCACGAGAGAGTTTTCCGTTTTACTTTTTTAATGTCACGTTTGATAAATTTTAACAATATGTCACATCTACGGCCTCTTTAGGTAATATCTTTTATAATTAGAAAATCAGTCTAAAATACTGGTAAAAGCATCTCATTTCCTCCACTTCAAAACCTTTTTCAGATTTAATGACGTCAAACATAAGTGAAGGTTATGTTCCGAATGGATTTGACAGAAGCGTTCCGATAAAGCATATGGTACAAAGACGATAAAATGAATTACCACTCCAGGACGCTAAGCATATCATATTAAATGTTGTAATAATTTCTTCTTTTAACGTGCAACACGTTAGCGCAATCAATAAGCGATATCAGAATTCTTATTCAGAATAATTTTACTTTAAAATAAAATTATGAAGGTCAAAATACTTAACTAAAACGTACTGTAAATTATGAGGTCAAAATCCTTAAAACGTAACTTTAAAACTATGAAATGCTGAGTTTTAAACTTGTATAAGATGTTTTATAGAAACACCTGGCTTTTGTCTTGTTTTATTGAGGAGTTCGTAGAGTCCAAGCTACATTTATCTAGATCTTCGTTTCGTATTTTTGTTTGTTTTGAATGTGTCTTGCTTTTTTGGGAGGATGTTTACTTCGGCTCTCTCTCATTTGTATTCTACTCTTGCATGCTAATGTTGCTATTGTTGATGTTGAATGACTAAGTAGGCTTTATTCATGTAAAGATAAGGGGAGCCTGTAACGTTTCCATGAAAGTTGACGTCAATATACAAAATGTTCATTTGCTACTTATATTATATGCTACAAGATTATCGAACAGGTAGCATCTTTACGGAATCTTCAAGTTAAAAATATTCTCACCTTCCTCTCTCAAATAGGACCCCTAGAAGAATTGAGTGTTACCTTCTCTACCATTTTACATTGTTCCACATACACGAGTGAAATACAGGTACAAATCACGTTGTAGTTGTGGTGGAACAGTTTTCAAAATCGAAGAACAACTCTATATATAACGAGATCCGAAACATATTTCTACGGATTGTCAACTTGCGAACGGTTTAACAATGAACAAAAACATTTCCACTTCTGCTTAGCGTCTGCAAGTATCTAAAGAAAATAAAATATGTCCAATGTTCAGTATTTTCTTTATCAAATAAAAAGCTTGAAATATGTAATTATTCAGCTCATCAAATGTTCAAGAATTTGTACCTGGCAAGGTGATATTCTAAACAATAACTTGGCTGCCGGTGAAAGGGGTTTGTTCTCACAGTTGTCCTTTTGAATTTACTGCGATCCAATACTTGGCCGATGGTGAAATAGGTTTATTCCCGCAGTTGTTGTTTTGAACGTTCTAAATATTGGCTGCTGGTTCAGGTTTGTTCTCACAGTTGTTGTTTTCAATTAACTACGGTCCAATACTTGGCTGCTGCTGAAAGGGGTTTATCCCCGCAGTTTTGAATTTCTTACGGTCTGAAAGAAAATGTTTTTTCGTTATATCCATTTTTTTGTACCTCTTTCATGAAATTAAGTCTTCCTGCGTTAGAAATAACCATGACCATAAAAATATCTTTTTTTTTCTTTGTTTGGTAATGAATATATATAAGTATTTTCATTTTGGTCGGTATTCTATAGTTTGTTGTTTTCTTTTTCTTCTCTCTACTCTGCCTTTTTAGTGTTCCAGTTATGAAATTAGTTAACTATTGTAACATCTAAGCAGAGTCTTAGCAGATTGTAATTATCATGACATGAAGCTGCTATAGCAAAACATATTGTGTTTTTCTTAAATAAATTTTATAAGACACCATATTCAATCATGGAAGGAAATAACTGAAAAAAATAACTGGTGCATCAGCGGAAATGCAGCTACTCTTTGTAAACCTTACTCCGTAGAATGGCTTTTTGGAAATTTCAAACCGTTATCTTCTGAATTTTTTACTGTTTTTGTCAAGAACTAGAATTCAATGAGTGGTCCAATTAAATATAAAAATATAAGAACTGCACTCACCAGATACCATTCAGGCACATAAAATCTGTTTTAGATGGGGAATAATTTCCTATTGTGATTTTTTTTTCTTCTGATATGATTAATTTTCAAAATGGAATGATATCAACAACTACTTGCATAGATTGTTGCATTGAGATAAGAAAGTAATTTTACAATATATAATTTTAGTTTAATTTCACTCTAGGGCGATTCTACATGCCTTTTTGTAAAACCCCGGCAAGAGAGTTCTCTCCAGTTTACATTGTAAATCCCATAGAGACTTTTCTCTTGCTCCAGGTTTATTTACACTGCATTGAAAAGAATACAAGAACAGAAATTAGTTTCTGTTGAGAGTAACCAAGATACATCTTTTTGCAAAATTTTATTGATTAACAAATGATAACACCTTTTACTTTTGAAAAAGGTAATCCATAAGTAAGGTTAACAGACAGTAGTACAGGTCGTGGGCAATAATATTTTAGCACTTTGTAGGCGATATCATGCTTTTCAAACGTTTAGTCAGGACTAGGGATAAATCTCAGCTAGTTCGTAATAGCCTTAAATTTTTCCGCTCAAAATTGACAAAAATTACCTTCTTCTTTCTGATTCAGAGGTAACCCGTATTATCTTAGTTTGGAATCCAGTTTACAGTTTTCCAGAAAACACTCTATTTTGTTGATCTAGGCACTTATTGCATCCTAATATTTTGAATAAATATGGAGAAATTTTGTATGCTAAATATACATTTCAAGGAGTAACCTCTCATCAGTATTATTAGGTACAGAAACAAGCCAACTTAATCTTACGTGGATCAGAAGTCACTCTTTTTCTCTAATGACGCGTTCGACATAAACCTGAGACAGGTGGATTAGTAGCAAACCTGGATAGATACAATATTCAAATATGTATGAAAAGTGCAGTGACGCAATTAGCATTTTAGCACAGCAACGCCCGTAATCATACACAATTGCACTGACTAATGATGTAATCACATGTCAGTGATCTTTAGTAGAACAAGGACGGTCATGTTAACAGCTGTGGCCTACTAACCTAAGAAGCATATATCAATCTTGATTTAAATTACAAAATATGCTATTTTTACATAATAATAATTATTGTCATTGTTGATCTGGAATTTAAATTTTTATCTATCATATAGCAAATTAAATTAGAACACAAGGGATCCAAGTATTTCGGTACTCCTTTAAATCAAATACATATAAAGCATGCGTCTTTAAAAATAAGTAAAAGGGTAAATCCAGAAAAAGCTCTTTACATGCAGATAAATTTGGCCTTTGAATGTTATTTTAATCAGAATATATTCCATATGCATTAAAATTTCAATTTCAAAAGCATGTGTGTTATTAAAAGTACAAAAGTACGAAAGCAGCAAAGTTGCGGCCTTTAGACTTGCACCATTTGCTACTACCATGTACTAATATTAACGTTGTCTTTTATATCACTCTGAACGAAATCGGGTAACATACTGGGATTGTGTAATTTTTTCACATTTCCACCTTTTTTATACTCAGGCCTTTAAGAAACTAATAGTAACTGCAGATCAGTCAAGTTAAGTTGCTCCTAACTTGGATTACCAGCACCCACACGTGCACTGTGGGGTTACTTTTTGGAAATCTCCTACTGTATGTAGGTGAATTAAAAAAAATCATTTGTATTTTCCTTGAAAATTTTATATATAACTTCTTACAAATTAAAGCAATGTTACAAATGGAAATCATTTTAAAGATATTTTTAAGTAAAATTCATTGAATCCAAATGGATTTACGTGGGTCCTAAATCTTTTTTTTTTTGCAATCTTGACTTCCATATTTACAACGATTTTCCATTGCAATAGAATTATTGAAAAAAAGAACGAATATATTTTTTTTAAATATTGAAACACTTAATGTCGGCAATAGAACGTATTTGATACACACAAGCATGGGTTTTATTTTTTGATATGATATAAAAGTAGATGTTTTAAATACAAATATAACGACAATTGCATAATGTGTGCGCCACAAAATAACCAATAAAGTTTAAAGCACCAGCAAAGTTTTTGTCCCATATAATATGGAATGCAACAATAAAAATATGACACGACAGATTAAATTGTAACCTTGGGGTATAACATAATAGGCTTGATATTGTCTCTTATGCAAATAAATGTGTATGCAAACTAGGGAGGTTTCAGTTTTAGTGTTTACTTCTGTTGAATTTGTAAACACAAAAATTACGTAAGATTTAAATTGAAGAAACATTAAAATGAGAATGGAACCATTTGAAATATGAACTGTTGCAATAAATCAATGTTAAGACGTTTTAAATGACGCAGCTGTTAAGTTAAAGGGCTCACGTATAAATTTGCTATTGAAGTATATCTTATCAAGGTTAATATACGGATGTCATTGACCCAAAGCTATATAACGGACAGAAAGTAGAACCCATCTTTATGAACCTACTCCGTGTCACAAGCGTGATGTAATGTTTTTTTTAAGTTTTTTAAGTGTTTGTTTAATTGTAAGTAGAAAATGACAAATCTAATCTGAGAAGCACCTCTTCCAATACCACTGTTTTAACTGTGCGTCAGTGCTTAATAGACCACTCCAGCTTTTTGAAAGACCCAACTGGCCATTTGATTGTACCTCATCTTAATTATTTCATGTAGAAATCAGATATTTGAATGTATTGCATGGTTGTAAGACCCCTTTTTCAAAAATGTTAGATCTTTTTTGCATGATGAGATTTTGTCGAATTTTGCATTGTATTTTGCAGACGACTTTGTACATGTTTCTATCATTTTGTTTGCCTTTGGAATGTTTATACAAAGTTGTTAATTTGGTTGCTAAACGTCCATCGGGAAATATGTCACGAAATTTCATTACGAGAAATCGTTCTGAATATCCAAGAAATATTTGCCGCTGGATGTCAAGCAGAAGTCAGTTATTATTTAATCACTAACAATTAGAAAGACGGAATGAGATTGGACAAAATATGGCAGGGGTTTTGAGACTGCAGTGGAATAAAGAAGTGAGGTGTAGGGACGAACAACCTTTTGTAAAGGAATTATAGCATTCTTTTTTTAAAACAACAAAAGGTGTCTTTTAGGTGCAAGGTGTTTGGCATTCTACAAACACGTCACCCGCCGACTTTGGAGGTTAGTTGTACCGAAAGTTTAAACCACAAGTATCGGCTGCTGTCCGAAATGCCAGTTTCACAACTCCATTTTACATACCTCCGGTTTACCTTGAACCGTAAAGGACGCTAACTACACTCGAACATTATATACGTCCATTTATATTCCACGTGTTTATTACCCTATGTAGCAAGATAACTGAAATTCTTCACCTTTTGTGCATTTAAATAAAAAAAGGCCTTGACCCGACACACTACTGTGGGTCATAAGATTTTATCGAATGTAAACTTTAACAATAACAGTGAGTCACCCGTAATGTTAGAAGTGTCAGGTAAAAATGCCTTAACTTTACTTTATGTTTAAATTTAATATAACTACAGGTAATCTGATAAAGCAATACACAAAGAATTTACATTTGACCTTTAGCTTGTCATATATTTGAATAATAAGAACTTTGATGTATGACAACTTGGTTTAACTACACTTGATGACGTATATTCGTTACTTTTGGGATATTTTTAGCACTTTTTAATTTTGTTACCTTGATGTGCATATTAAGTATTGCACCACTCATATAGGAACTATCTGGTAGTTATCAAAGCCCTATGAAAGGGACCCAATTCGCAACAATGGACCAAAAACACGATTTAAAAACAGCTGCACCGATCACATTTTGTATGATTATGTATTAGTTCGTTCAGCCAACCGTTGTAGACAAACTGAACCAAAAATCAACCTACAAAATCCATGGAAAGAATGGTTGGTAATTGCACAAATCTGCTAGAGTTTAGTTTTAAATCGTAGGTAGATGTTGATAATCAATGGATCGGAGATGCACGGGTGAAAGTAAATGACGTCACTTCAGCAAATCCAGAAACAGTTTACCAATGTTGAAAAGATATGGTGAATTACTTTTGTTAAACCGTTGAAAACGTGGTTGATGAATGAATCTAGCCTGTTTAGACTAAAACAAAGCAGCACAGAGTGGTAAATCGAAGTCAAACTTGTTTAATGTTAGTTTAAAAAGGTCGCATTTGATCACCAGTCAACTGTATACTGAATTCAGTTCAATATTAGAAGAGCACAGTAATGAGGCGTAAACTTTTTTTAAAGCATATACTAACCAAAAGAAATTTAAGTTACTTAAACTCTGCATGTAATCTCAAATTAGTATTCTATGATCTGCTGTTGTACAGGATTGTCACAAATTTTGAGAAAAATTTGTTTTATTATTTCGAATAAAGAAATTACAGTCTGCCGCAGTACAACATTTAAGCAACGAAGTCGATGATTTTTTAGATTCTCTTTATATAATCGTTTTCGTTCGTCCTCATGCTAAAAAATTTAAATGAAACAAACTTCAGGGTTGGCCTTTATCCTTAATCACAATTAAATGACAATGTTGGTTTAAAACAGGTAAATTATCTATCACCTCCCCAATAATGGTGAAAATTTTGCTTTTATTGTTTCCATTTGAGAACAGGAATACGGGTTGGTCCAGCTAAAATCATTTCCTTTATTGGATCTTATAACTAAATGTTAAATCACCTGCTTAGGAGAGTCATCAAGTGCCGCTTGATTCAATGATAACTTTATTAATGTGTATAAAAATTATTAAATGAACAATGCAAGTGGTATTTTCCGTGCACTGTAAGTGATAAAATTGACAACTGGTGCCTCATGTATCGATGATTGGAAAAAAAATTATTATTGGAAGATGTTCACAGATAGTAACCTAGTAACATTTAACTATTTATATTTCGTTACTTGTGTATCAATACTGTTTATTCTGACCAGATGAAAACTAAGACATTAAACTATCCTTCCTCCGCAAAAAATATATTTTTCACTTTTATCGCTTGACTGACTTAAGGGATACTTTGGTGGAAAGGTGAAGGTCCTTGAGCGATCATCTTTCAAAACTTAGTCTGTTTCTTAAACTTGTCAAAGATGGCTTTCAAATACTTAAAAATTAAAAAAGTGTTAGGTACATTCCTTTTCTTCTGAGTTATACGTCGACTTCAATGGAAACACATGCACTTGAAAGTACTCTACTTTAGAACTACTCAGCAAACGTTCCTTAGAAGGTACTCTACAAATCAATCAATCAACCACTGCCGAAAGAAGATGTCTATATTGGTGGAAAGATTCTTATGTATACCGGCTTTGACTACTGAGTAACACGAAGGATGCCACTGGTGGAGCAGGAGTTACTTATACCTTCCGGAGCACTTGAACTCACCCTGGTTTTTGTAGGGTTCGTGTTACTCCAGCTTTAGTTTTTAGTGTAGTGTTGTGTGTTCTATGT
>JAULBM010021095.1:0-11356 GCA_032357055.1 Geukensia granosissima | reverse complement strand
TTTTTATTTTTTTTTTTTTATTTTTTATTTTTTTTTTTTTTTTTTTGATGTCTTGGCTTAAGATAATAAAGATTGTTTTCAATTGCATTTTGGATTTTCAAGTGTTTTTTTCTAAATCGCAACATTTTGTTGTCTCGTGTTCTTTCGTTATTGTTTGCGTATTATATATCTACTTCAAATGTAATATAATGCAGTTCATTTTAAAAGTATGTTTTTGTTATTTTGTCAAACAACTCGTTCAAGGTAAGGGGGTTTTAAGTACTCACAAACATTTTTAATCCCGGAAAATACTTTTTGTGCCTGTCCCAAGCTGGAAACGTAATCGAGTGGATGTCATTGTTTAAGTTAAACTTATTTGGTCTGTCTTTTACTTTTGCATCGCATTTTATTTATTTATTTATTTTACTTGAGGGGGGGTTAAAAGCTTGTCGTTGGGTGTGGCTATGTATTCATTATGGACAGCGTTTAGGCAACCTGTAGATGTTTGTAATTTATATGTTTAGGATAGCTGTATCATAGACAATCAAACCACATATGTGTAAACATAATGAAAATGTGACCATAACATACGGAAGCTCTCCTTCTCGACATACAGGAAGTAGACGTACGATTGATCTGAAAAGGGAATGCTTCAGATCAAAGGGCAAAATCAGTCCAAACATACAAGCCGAGAAATTTTTGACGCAAAATTGACCGACGTGTTACGGACGGATGGACGGACAGGTTTTAAACTTAATGCACCCGTCGCATAAAAGGTGGGGACATAACAATATTTTTCTGAATCCAATTAAAATTTCAGCTTTCAGATGTTAAATTGACTGCTCATTTTACTTTTTCTCGTCGGCATTTAGACTTCGAAAGATTGATCGATGAAAGGAGTATGTGCGATGGGGATCTTTTTTGGCACCATTTTCGGAAAAATTATCATCTTTTATTTTTATATAAAAATAGGAGATGTGGCATGATTGTCCAAGAGACAGCCATCCACCAAATGACAGTAGAATTCAAACTTTTACAGGTCCCATTACGGCCTTCAATAATGAACCAACCAGAGTCCATACCATAACGGAATCTGTAAAAGTCCCCGAATTACAAAATGTAAAACTATACAAAAAACACGACAATCGACCTAATCGAGTGGATACATTATAAAATTCGAATATTAGCCCAACAAAAAGGAATTTTTTACTATTCGAAAATGTAAATATTTATTCAATGCCGCAATTTGAGCGAATATTTCCAAATTCGTTGAAGACTTATAATTTTAGGCAGTTTGAAGTTTTAAAACTATGAGAGCATAGAGCTTCTCTTTTTTCTCTCTTGTTATGACTAAGTAGGAGGACCATATAAAAATCAAGTTCTAAGAGGCTTGCGATCTTTGGTTTCCATGGGCACAGGAATACTTTATCAAAAATATTAAGTATTTCAAGTTAGTTTGGATGTATCTTCCGATATATTTTGCTTTATGTCATATGGATCCGAAAAATTTCTATTGTAGGTGACAAATACGGCAGTTACCACAATAAGTCGTCTACTGCAGTGTTTGAGCTGGAGTACGTTTGGTGTAATTATCTGATCTTGTTAATAACCAAAATAATCAGGCTGTGTCATAACTTAAAAAATCTTTCCATGCATTTGCTTTCTGAAAAAAGAATCATTTGGCTGAAATTTTTCTTGTTCTTTCTTAATTAACACCGCTCCGTCTTGCCTCAAGTGTTATCCATTGCACATATAAATATATTCGTATACATAGTCCGGGGCTTTTCTTCTATTGTTTTAATATTGCCTTTTTGTTGTTCCCTGTGTGACTTTTCTTCTTTAGAATGTAAACATCGGATCTTACAGTGCTGTTTTACTCTCGTTAAAAATAATACTATTTTTTGTTAGCAAAGTGGCCAAAATTTTTTTGTCTGAGACAAAGTACCAGACCTCAAGAAAGTCAAATGGTCCGTGCCTTACTATATGCCGAGCATTAGAATAAACAGAGAAGTTTATTTCGCTTTCAATAGTTTTAACAGGTTCATACTGATCCCCAAGGGCGATAGGGTATAGAAATACGCCGTTCGGTTTCTCCGCCTGCATTTAGAATTCATGTTCAAGAGGCGTCCGCATCTTGAGCGGGATGAATAAATATTATTCGTAAAATTTCGTCAGAGATTTCTCGCCTTTACAAAGTTGGATTGATTTGATATTTGGTCTGAAGCACTATTAGGATGACAAAAACCATGTATCTCCTTTTCAGGTCGGTCACATATTTTCTGTTTGCCGACACCGGGGTATCCTATTTTTCTATGTTTTTCATGTTTTCATGTTTGTCCTTTCTTACGAATTTTAAAGTTATCTTTAACATTAGTTTATCTTTTACATATTTTCACTCACTGGAACACATGATAAATCATCAACACCATCAACAAAGAGGACGTTCTTCTATATATGATCCACATGCATTACCAAATTTCATAATTTTTAGATAATTCAATTGTGAAACCTTTATAATGAAGTCTTACATCTAAATGTAAATGCATGTAACAGTTTTTTACTATTTTCTCTCAATTTTTTGAAGATTTTAATGAAGGACACTATCAACCAATTTAAAAACAAATTTCAGTGATTATAAGAAAGAATGCCTTCAATAGACCAACTTAAGCAAAAATTAATGAAAATTTTTTAAAATTTTTACAATACCATTCACTAAAGTTCGGTTCTGTTTGACAACTTTTAGAAAATGCCCATAATAGTAAACGAAATACTTCGGAAAGTGATCATTACCTGTCGACTAATGTTGTGTATGTTACCTTTTCTTTGGCGTGAGGCAAGTTTTTAAACCACGTGTATAACATATCTTTGACAAGTTGTATGTTACTGTTTCTGTTTTGTCTCCTGAGTGATTGTAACCTTGCATTTGTTATCTGTAATTCCCTGGCAACGGTGATCCACTGGTCGGACAAACATTCAGCTACAGTCGATAAGAACTGTAGGGTTACCGGTCCTATTGTAAACAAAAAGTATTATCAAGTATTAGACCAAAAACACGGGATGATCCAGGGGACAAGGGGGGCCGGGCCCCCAATTTTAAAAATGCAAAAATGATTTTCAGCACGTATTTTGCATGCAGAGAATGTATTGGTAGATCCCTCTTTACAAAAGTCAGATCCACTTGTGTAGGAGTTTGTGTTGACTAGTGCCCCCCCAAAAAAGTATAGATCTGCCTCTGAAAACAAACGCAAAACAGTTACCTAGAGATTAAATTAAGAGATAAATATAAATAACATGCTTCTAAGATACATGTTGTCAAAACTATCATGATTCTGTCAATAAAGGATCGGCCTTCGAGGGCGACAGGAGTATATTAAAAAGGCCTTCAGTTTCTCCGCCTGCAGAAAGAATCCCTGCTAAAAAGACGCACGATCGTTCGAGGGGGTGTATAAGTTTGTTGGGATAACTCCCCCTTTCGCAAATGTTTATCAAGTAAACATTAGAATTCGGTATCCTCGTCCTGGAGGCACTAGTACTTTTAATGGCATGCCTGGTTGACAAAGATTATATTAATTTATTACCCGTAAGGAGGGAGACGTTAAAGACAATCCGTGATTAGAAATGGAAAAAAAATACAAAACAAATTAACATTAACTTAGACTCCACAAACACACAAACATCTTTACAAAATACAAGTGAGGCAGTTACTGGAAAAAAGCAAGAGAGTTTTTTGCTGTGTGGTACATGTGTAAGTACGTCACATTGATTTTTCCCTATACTTTATAGTTACGAGTTATTGGCGCTCCACATCTTCTTTCATAAAAACTAAAAAATGAATGTTGTAACTATTTGTCTACAGCAGATATTGATGCACATTTCAGCGAAGGGTCTTTGGAAACTTTTTCATAATACTTTCCAGAAGCCGGGTACCAGAATAATAAATGTAAATTTAAAATAAAGGAAAGGACTGATAGTTGCAGGCAGATAAAAAAAAAGAAACACAGAAGTCTGTATTTTAGCTATTTGTAATGCTACAGGTGGGAAATATCAAGGTGGAATAGGAAAACCGTGAGAATGGATTATATATACAATGTACAATTTACCTCGCAGTTATCAAATGTGACAAGATACATTTGGATTTATATACTAACCATCTTTTACAACTTGTAATTTGGTTTTGATCCGGAAAATAAATGTTGCAATTTGATGTTTTGACACTCGTACCGGAATCTCAAATAATACCTACCATCTTCTACAACTTGCAATTTTGATTTAATCGGGAGAGGAAGTGTTCCAATTTTATGTTTTGGCAGTCGTACTGGAATCTCAACTAATACATCCCAGTTGTTACCATCTACAGTTTTAATTTCTTCAAAGCTTGATTGAGTACTTTTTAGACTGAGTAGTTGCACGAATCCGTAGTGAAAATCTAATGACCTATTCGAGTATTTATCAACAACTTGTAAATTCCAATTTATCCTTATATTCTGCGATCCATGAAATCTAAAAATGTGGAATTTCTTTCCAATGGATGTCAAATTTCCTCTGAGGTTTAACGAAACCACATCACCTTCTTTCAGACTAGCCACTTTACTTGTAATGTCATAATCCTGCTCCAATCTACGGCGCCACCTTGTAGCATATCTTGACCGCAGGTCACACGTCACTGTTATATCTTGTATGATATCTCTGTTTTGCATTACAGAAATTACGACCCTTTGGTATTCGATCACCTTGAGAATGTTCCTAGCAATTGATCGAATATTAGGACGAGAAGCTTCTTTCCTCGTTTCTACCACAAAACAACTAAAACGAAAGAAAAATTTAAAATATAAACTAATTATCACATTCTTGTGCAAAAAATTCGAATAATCAAATATTGCTAAATATAAGGCACCAATCAAACGATGTTCTGCTAGGGGAATTTTTGTCTCGTACAATTATAATTTCATTTGCTTCGTGGGAAAGAATATTTTTCTTATCTAATTTATGCAAGAAAATTTAATTCGATGGATCACTTATACAATAAGCTAAATGTTGAAAAAGTTACTTGTTTCTTTTAAAATTCCAACTCTGTTATTTTTTTAAACAAAAATCTGGACAAGAATTATTATTTATTCCCCTCCCACACCAAAAACACAATTTCAGTAAAAATGCTATTTGATTTTTAACATATAAATAAAGTGATTCTACAAATTAAAAATGGTTTAATGTACATTTCCCCGGTCCAAGTTCAGAATATTCATGCGAGAGACCCAAAAAGATTCTTGTAAACTCGAAGCAAATAAAAAGGGAAAACGGAACAATGGCTTCAACAGCAAAGTCGGGTCATGTGCTCAAGATGGTTCCTGTTTCGCGATCATTTGACCTAGGATACACATTTAAGGGTGTTGAGACTACAAAATATGCCAAAACAATCAAGAAGGTTTATCGCCAAATGTTGGTAAATTTATAAATTCTTGTGCAAAAATCAACGGAAAAGCGAACATCTATACTGTATCTTCAGAATAACGCATGAAATGCATCTTTTAATAGGGCAATGAAATGTTATTTTAAACATATACCATAACATATGTTATTTCTGGGCGTCAACACACTTTGATTTGCAGCGATTTATTAATTCTGCAATCTTACTTTCCTGGTCTTCATTCTACGCATCAATGGAAGAGGCTGTTCTGATTTTTTTTCTATTAAACGCAAATTAATTAGTAAGTACTTACGTAGTTTTACATTCATGAACACAAAATGAAATCTTGTTATCCTCAGATACATCACGAAAAGTCATTAATTCACACTTGAGCCTATCACAGCCGCCAATTCTGATCAGATGACTCTCCGTTTCAGACCAGGTTTCTGAAACAGAAAGTGATTTTTGGTAATAAAACTCAGTAAAAAGAGATAGTGGACTGGTAACTTGTTAATTGTCATATTTCAGCTGCTTTTGATTCACCTGTTAAAAAACACATCATTTCCCAAGTCTTTAGTAACAGATTTCTGGTCGAATGGCCTCCTTCCTCTCGTCACAGTTTAAAACTTCCAAGGTCTGATAGCTTAATAATTTCAAAACTTTAGACACCAGCATTTTCTTATAGTTATTAAATTGCATGAAAATGTGATTTACCCTATTATAAACTTTTTTCATCTTACCTACAAAATCGTGCATCGCATGTTTTGACAGCCTTGATTGCGTATATATCCCAGAGTCCTCCGGTGAAGGAGCAGTAGACAGTCGACTTTTCAAATGATTGGGGTTAGGTCGCTCGCACGGCAAAGTTATGAATATAGGTTGCGGATTCTTAAAGCCTTGTTCCAATATCACTATAGGACTTGTTCCGACCAAAGATTGTGTATCGTCGTCTGATGATTCTCGGATATCAGCTATTACATCAGCACTTATAGGTAAGACCTGAAACCATAAAAATGTTATATCTGTCTAACGAAACCCTTACAAATCGGGGAACCTGAATAAGTTAGGGGTGACAGGTTTTGAGTAATCTTGCAAAATTTTTGTCGGAACAGACAGATGGTAAAGTGTCAAACAATTACTCCCCATTCAACTTTTATTTGCAAGATGTTTAAACGAATTCGGAGATACCATAGATGCAAACGAAAATCGTAAGTCAGGAGACAGAAAAGACCACATTTTGGAAAGGAATAGGACAAAAGACAATACTATTCAAAACATATCATACAAATAAAAGCTTCAGCAACACGAACCATTTATAACGATTAACAAGTTCGAGTGCTCCGAAAGGGTAAACACTTTACTCATAAAAATGTATTTAGTTTTTACCTTGTTTTGACTGTGGACATTTCCTTTTTACTTAGCGTTGTAAAACATCTGCAAGGCTCAGTTGTTCAACACTTTAAAATCATGGTTTAACTTGTAGTTAAATCCTGTACAAATCAACCAAATTTAACTTTGAGTTAAATTTAGGATCATAACGTTTTGTTGGGCTGCACGTCACATCGGACATGAATAGCTGTTATTTTTTCTTCTGCTCTTTTCTTAAACAGTTTTTTTAAAACAGCTGTTAAAAGTAAACTCCTTTGATAATTCATAATAGTATTAGAATCTATTAACATACCGGAAGCTGCAATAACTGTAATTGTCTTGACTCAGAGTAAAAAAAGACACGTTGAGAAGATAAGATAGCCAATTTAGTTCATCAAGACCGTCAGCAAATGTAGTTCATCAAGACCGTCAAGTTCAAAGATAACTTGCAGTCAAGCAAATAAAGACCTATGAAAGCATATATTCAAGTAATTACTAAATCACCTCTTATCTAATAAATATTCGCTTATCGTAAAACAATAATGACTGAAAGGAGTTCTAGCTTGCTGAAAATCATTTTAAAATGTCTAAATATGTCTTGTCAAACCGAAAATTATATTCTTAGTTTTGGAACCTTTTATCAGTCTTGACAAACCAGTTAAGACGCAGTTATGTTGAGCAAAGACGAAAACCGGAACCTGAGATGGCCATTTAAGACCGATGAATAATGTTATATCTGTTGTGTACTTTAAAAGTGCAAAACTACTGCAGCTTTAAAATGTGTATTGCTTACCGTAAATTGGCCCGAAGCTTTACTCGTTCGGATACGAGAACCAATTGGACTGGATACTGTAACGTCACTATCTATTCTGGAATCATACACGGTAAACTTGTCATCAAACGTAACATACTCCGTCATAGGCCTTGCGATAACCACAAAGATACTGTCTTCCATAATGTCAGCTTCTAGTACAGATAAATCCTAATTCATAGAATAAAAAACATACCAGTGATTATTGTTTTTTTTTTTATGATTCCAAGCAACTTGATTCAACTTGAAATCGGGTTTTTCTTTCTCCTCTTGATTGTCTGTAATACCAGTGATTATCAGTTATTTCTTGTTCCACACAATTCGAGTTAAATCAAAAACTTATCTTAATTTTTTATTGTCTTAACAATTTTTAAGTAAACATATGCTTTCATAGTATTTGGAAAAAGAAATTCGAAGAAACCACAAGGGCAGACAGAAATCTTTTAATCAACAGACAGAAATAATGGATTTGGTCCTCTAGCAACTTATTTTACCAACGTAAATTTTTCGTTTCTGGCCACAGCAAAGAAAGAGAGATCTTTCCACTGTCGTTTTTTAATATATTCAATTTTGAATACAAAAATTATTCTGTAATTATGTACATTAATTTCATCACCCAATGGAAAAACTTTTTCCAGTGAACAACTGGGACAGGTTCAATAAAGGATATGGTCACTTTATCCAACAACCCAATCAAGCATAAAACTCATGAGCACATCAGTCGTGACTTGATTTACACTGTACAACTAACTTTTGTACTGGTATATTGTCTAATGTCGCCCTTGTCATTCGGTTCATCGAGACTAATGCGTTGATTTTATTTTCAATGTGGTTATATCGAAGAGGAGTCCGTTGATAGGAGTAAGTTAGGTCCGTTAATGATGACTTATATATGTCACAAAATGAGAATGATAACTCCAATAAACTGTGTAAACAGAACTCACTTAATCCTACGTCCAAAGCACAATCGACGAAGGCCTGCTACTTATTGAAAAAATTTAGTATAGCAGAATGTAAACAAAGGTAACTTTGTGCAAATTTCTATGCTCATGTTGAAGATAGAGATGAAAGTTGTAATATTGTTTCTATATTAATGCCTTGTTAATATTGAAAACCTTTTTTCTGCACTTTCAAAGATATTAAGATTTTACTGACAAATCGATCTGTGAGGAGGACGTTTGCGTTGATGGTACCGTTGAGAGTAAAACTAGATAGAAAACTTAAAATCTTATCTTTTTAAAATCTTATCGTTCCAAATTTTTGTATGTGTGCATATATTGCATAAACAGGTATTTTCCTAATAGCAATTTTTCGTGCGACAGGAAGCTGATATGTGACGGCAATCAAATTCGCTTACAACATATGACCCATATATATTAATATAATATAGCTACATACCAACTTTCAGATAAATCAATACAGTGGGGTTGAAATTTTTGTGAAGATAAATTTCGGACTGACAGACAAGGTATATCCAATATATCACCAATTTCCATGAAATTGACCTGGCCAGGCGGAGGTTTTGGGTAACGGTAATTACGTTTATATTGTTGGCATGACATAAAAGAAAATTTTGAGCAGTAGGTTTTCAATCATCTACAAGGCAGCAAAGCCAATATACGCAATGAAAATAGCAACTTTTGTTTACATTGATAGATTTTCATTTATACCATTACTGGTAGGTTATTAGTTTTGTAACATTGTATACCTGTCTCTATGATTTCCTTAGTAATAATTTCTTACCGAATCGTTTTCGTCAAAGTAAATGTTCTCATATGAATCAATATTGTTCCAACTGACACTGTCTAGACTAAACTTTCGTAAAAATGGTTCATGAAAAAATCTCATATTTGCTTTGTTAAAAGGGACTGCCACTTTAATATCACCCTGAAAATTATACAGAAAAAAACATGTTTTTCATTATTTGTTCAAGCAACCGTGGCTGCGACCTGTAGTATTACCTTAAGTTACATATATTTTTTTTTAAATTATACTGACAATATTAGAAAAGATACATACACAAATGTTTGGCTCTCTAGATTGAATATTCATATTTTCAAAAGTTATGTTTTTAGAACGTACTGCATAAAAACAAATTAAAGTTAAAAAATAATATAGTTGTGGCAATTGTATCTTGCTATTTTAGCTTTTAAGGACAGGTTATGACGTCAAAGATTTAATCAAATAAAAAGAGAACATTAAAGGAAACAAATGCCATAAAAGAAGAGAAAAGCTTCAAAATCGTTTTTTAGGTTGTTAGTGGGTTGCAATAGTTTTCATTTCTAAAACACATCCATATCACAATTAAAATGTTTTTTCCTATATACATGGCTTACCTCTCGTCGACCATGTTCATCGGTGATCTTAACGCTGATAATGCTTCCTATCAAAACTTCATAAGTATTCACAGTGGTTGGGAATGCAGATGGATTTAAAATTTCGCAAGAAAAATTAATATGTGCTTCTTTCTTTTCATCAACTAATAAGATGCATCCAACTGTTTCAACACCCAGCAAATCATTTGTTTTACATCTAGAAATAACACAATTTATATTTTTAATATAACTACAGAATAAAATCACACGTGTATATCAGTTGTAATATTGAAGGAAGTGAAAGAAAACCGAAGGTCCAGACAAATGAGGAAAATCGACAGACACGGCAATCTCGAGTGCACCAACAAGACGGAACATGACACATACGCATGTAACACTATAAACAAATGCAAAATTATTAACAATGCGGACAATAGTCGCGGCAAAGCTTTTTTGTCATGTTTGTGAGCTTGCATGAATAATTAAAGATTTGAAGTTGATAAATTTAGAAAACTTTTCTATTGATCAATGAGTCGAATTCGTTAAAGCATCTTACATGAGCCAATATAGGCTACAGAAATACGTCGTACATCGAAATATCAGAGGAACAGCTCAGAGGTGAAAACTACAACACCGAAGAAGCAAGTAAATACCACTTATACAAAAGAAAGTATTTTTGGACGACGTTCTTAGCCGTTACTATCCATTGCTAACAAAAGATAGTAAAGACTACATGTATTTACAACAGGACGACAGAGACAAGTCTAGATACCGGATATCGATGCTATTTTTGTTGTGATAAAAATACGTACATACATTTTTAGTAAGTCGTCCCTTAGCCCTTAAAACGATTTTCAACTCACCAATACTTCCCCAAACCAGACCACTTTATCGTTTCAGTTAGAACGATTACATCATCGAACCCTTTTTAAGTCAAATGACGTCATCCAATATCGACCAGTTAGAAGACTACCGATCACCTTCATACTACCTTAACAAATTATGGGTCCTAAGTGAAGCACTTATGGAAAACTCAAAGGACAGGATGAGAGACCAGAAAACCTTCGGAAACTGAAAAATGGCAGGAAAACATGCATCGCTCTCGCTCGACAATGCACAGAGACATTTTATCACTGAATATGCTTTAGCCTTGGACAGATGGAAAACCCTCAAGATGTGCAGAATTCCCAAAGGACGCGACGATAACATTAGAAAACCTTTGAAACCACAAAAAAGCGGAAAAAAACTCGATGCGCTTTCAATTGCACATGCGCAGAAAGAATCAATCTTGATAATTAAGAAAAGGTCTTAGATTCGACCAGATGGAAAAAAGCCAAAGAACAAAATGCTAACACAAGAAAAATTTCTTTCACTGGAGCAACGGCGTGAAATCTTGGTATGTTATACCTATTGCGACCAACATCGATTGTGACTAAACCCCCGGCTTTGATTACTGAGTAACACGACGGGTGCCACTAG